>DF240140.1:96581-205415 GCA_000507305.1 Breviolum minutum Mf 1.05b.01
GTAGTACAGAATAGTACTGGAGTAGTACTTTGCAGTACAGAGCAGTACTGGCGTAGTACTTTGTAGTACAGAGCAGTACTGGCGTAGTACTTTGTAGTACAGAGTAGTACTAGAGTAGTACTTTGTAGTACAGAGTAGTACTGGAGTAGGACGTTGTAGTACTTTGTAGTACAGAGTAGTACTGGAGTAGTACTTTGTAGTACAGAGTAGTACTGGAGTAGTACTTTGTAGTACAGGGTAGTACTGGATTAGTACGTTGGAGTAGTACTGGGGTAGTACGTTGTAGTTCTTTGTAGTACAGAGTAGTACCGGAGTAGTACCACAAATCACCTCACAACTAGCCACATCACTTGAAAGCAAGTCAAATCACAAACACATAACCCCAAAGCGCATGACATCACAGCCGTGCAACGGCAAAAGCTTCGTTCAAACCCACCCAAAAAAGTTTGGACATCGCAATGGTCGGTCATCTTGCGCGCATTCTATAGGCAAATTCTTTCTCTGCTATATAGTTTTCTTCTTTTGAAACTTCCGCCACCGGCTCGCCCGGGAACTACTTGTATAATATATCTGAGTAGTGAAAATGCATCGTGTACCAAATACATGACCTGCATGAGTTTCATCTGTTAGCATGTCTCCATGTTCCCTAGATCTGTGCTATCTCTGCAGAATATGCTGCACCTTGTGAGCCACTAGCAATAGGCTGAGTGGGCTGCATGAGGGGTGAAGGCTGCATGATCATCGGAGGAGCAGCTGCTTCATCTGCTGCCTTCGTGCGAGGGAAAAACCCGTAGACAGGCGTCACTACGTACTTGGAATGAGCAGAATTCAAATCTCAAGTCTGGTGCCAGCCGCCAAGGGACAGCAATCAAATGTCGAATTTCTGGAGGCACCAACCTTGCCGAGGAATGTCAAGTGTCCACTCGCAAAAAAAGCGCAAAACGGCAAAACATAGCAATGCTACAACAAGCGGCCAGATTAGAAACAAAGCATATTTTTCACAATCCTGGAGTCCTGAGAGCAAAAATCTTGTGATCGCGATTGAATTATCACTTCGAATTTTTTGCAAGTCAAAGTGTGCAGGGTCTCAAAGAAGCCTCAAGAACCCCTTCAGGTTCGATTCTTCTGAGTCCAGCAGCGCACCAATGAATTGGCAAATATTGGCAGATATTTTCGTGAATTTGAACGATCAGCAAGTTTGCAAATTTCAAATGGATCCAAAGATCAGAACATTTTGAAGAATACGAGATATTACGAGATGATCTCAATGGCTCAACGCATTTCCCATGAGGTGTGCGATGTCAAAAGGCAACTCAACTAAGCATTGACATCCAAGTGGATGCGGCTGCAGGAGGATTGAATGGGAACACCCCCCCGAAGCTCGCTTCAACAACTTGGTGCTTGTGCTTTTGAAGCTTTTTGGCTACCTGAATCAAAGCTCACCACTTCAGCTTGCCATCAATGTTGTACTTCTTGAGAAGAGAAGCATAGTAGGGCTTCAATTTCTCAACATCAGGAATGGAATCACCCTTGGAGTACAAATCAAATTTGTTGAACTCCTTGACCCACTTCAAAGTCTCCGCATCCTCAGCACATTCGAAATGGGTGTAGGCTCGCTTATCATGCCATGGATAAAAGGAGTGGAGGCGGATCATGTTAAGGCCAGACTCCGGGATCGTACAACCATTGAACTTCAGCATCTGGTACATGTACTCATCATGACCCCAAGAGAGCATCAGGTTGCTGATGCCGCAGCCAGGTTTGTACATGCCGAATTTGCTTCCATAGACCGGATGCTTATAGTCCGGGTTGCCCTTGAAGGACTCGGGGAAAACAACAGCATCTTCGGCAGGTTCACATCCTACGGGAAAAGTGTCCCCCACAACTGCCCACTGTTCCAAAAGGTCATCTCCAGCAATCTTTGGCAATGCCATGACTTTGCCCATATCATGCAATAAGCCAACAAGGTGGAACCAATCATATTCCTCTCCTGGCCACAGCTCCCGAATTCTCTCGGCTGTTTGAAAGTCATGGATGCTGTTGGGGATGTCCACATCTGGATCAGAGTCGTCGACGAGATCATCCAACATCTCGATCGCCTCCATGATTGTGAATTCACCCTTGTCGAACTTCATCCACTTCTCGCGCATGCTCTTCACGAAAGCCACGGTCTGGTTCACATGCATCTCACCATAAGTCTTCTCAACAGTGCTCTGGCGAGCGGAATTCTCATAATTTCGGTAGGTGCCACCGAACATGTTCTTCTCAGAGAAGGGCGCAATGTCGCCGCCATATCCACCAGCTGCGATGGTCATGATGCTTGGCAACAACAAAACAAACTGAAGCTAGGACACTTTGAGCCTTCTGCAGAATACAGGTATTGTCGGTATTGTATGGTATTGTGTTACCCTACAATCCGGGGTAGAAGGGACAACAATCGAGCCGTTTCTTCACGTTTCTATGTCTTCAGAAGAATTTTTGCCGTCTCAGTTGCGGACAAATGTAGTGTCTGGGCCTAGGTGGAGAAGGTTGGGATTATTGTGCATTGATCACTGATCCTTTTCAACCTCAAACATCAATCCAGTCTCAGGTGTCTCACTTGATGCAAATGGGGCTTCAATGGCAAGTGATTGTTAATGAATCATGATGAACAATGATGAACACCTAAACAGTGTCAGTTCGAAACTTTGCGGAATTCCAAAGAAATCTCGGTGCAGTGCCCCTGGTCCAAGACCGCGCATCCGGAAGGCAGCCTTTTCAAAATCAACAGGGCAACAAGCTGCTCGAAGATTCTGACTTAAATTCACTTTCGCCAGCTGATAGGTTATGGAGATTTCTAGAGTATACATTTCTTGCAGGCCTGGGCATAGTCTCGCCAAAGCATGTCCTTGCCTTGACAACAAAGAATGAGACTTGGCGTAATCAGTGAATGTCTTGCTGCTAGCCTGTGCTCGAAACACTTCAGCCCGCGAACTGCAATCTGTTAAGCAAGGAAGAAGATTACACGATATTACACTCACTAGGCTCATCAGTCCATTGTCATCTCCTATTGAACATCATTGAAGTTCTTGATGTCTCTCTCAGCAAAGCCTGAATACCAGTGATTCTCGTGTGATTAGATTTGACTAGCTGATACTTCTACACATGGGGCTCGGGCCCAAGGTCAACGCAGCCCTAGCATATGGAGCTTGCTGAACGTCGAGCCCAGTTGTGTGAACATGATCATAAAACCTCAGCTGGACAGGGGATATGTCCCCTCACTTGGAAAGGCGATTTCAAGTGACTTCTAAGTTCTACAGTCAGACCTTCCAATTGAGAGCTGCGCGTGAACCTCTGAGAAGGCGAAAGGCCACAGTCAGCAAGTGGCAAGATTCGTCCATCCTTCAGCTTGCTGTGTTGGTGTCACATAGCTAGAAGAGGAACATACAAGACACATTCAACTGATTGGAAATGCAAAATGCATCAACATTTATTGATCAAACATGCTTGAAACTCAGAGGGACAAACTCTCAGTAGCACCACTGTCTCATCTGCTTCTGTCAGGAAGACCACACCAAGGAATGACATCGGTAATGACTCCAAAAGCTTCGTCGCAGCCTCTGAGTGGAGGAGTGACTCAATCTCTTTGAATGTGTATGGTATGGTATGCTGATGCATGCTGGATGTTTCACAAGGAACAATAATGTTTTAGCATTCTTAAACAATCTTAATCCACAGAATGAAGAATTCATCTCAGACTCAGAGTGTCTTAGCATCAAGCAGTTGAGTTGGAAAATCCAACTACAAGGGCACCAGCATCGATGAGCCTTGGATGAACCCGGCTGCTTGTACCAGTTTATTGAAACAAAAGCATCACTCGAGATGCAAAACCACTTGGAATGCACAACTATCACGGATGACTACATTGTCACCATTCTCATTTACATAGTATGGGTAAATCCTGGTACAAGCATCTTAAAAGCAAAACCCTGGAGACTACACGCCCGGTCAAGTCCGCTACGCGTGAAAGTCACCCTTTGCAGCCCTTTGCAAGAGCCATAGTGGATCCTGGCATTTCGACAGCGGCAGCTCTTCCAGTTACCTCCAAGGAGCTCATATTGTCAACGTGGCGTAATTTCTACGCGAAACTGCAAAAAACGGTGTGTGAATCTAAGAGTGCCAGGAACACCCAACCGATGGGTAGTGTCTCTGTTCTGGTGACAACCTGCAACTTCCAATTTGTGCATGCGCTCTGAACAGACCGGCTGATCCCATGGTTCAATATGGAGGTAGCCATCCCGACAACACCTTCCTAGGCAATATAAACGGATCACCCTGCTGATCAACATTAGCAAAACATGCATCTGTCATCATCTGTCACGTGCCTTGGCATTGAGAAGTGTACTCAGAATCTTGGCATCACATCCATGCTCGTAATGGATCTGACCCATACCTCAAAGGAAAGCACATGCCACATGCCAAAATTGTCCACCTGCCGTCTTAGCCTCTTGCTGGCTGGTAACACCTCTGAAGGAGTTCCACTGAACCCAAGCCTGCGACCTGCAAACAAATATTACATACAAACCTGACAAACACCAAATTGATCCACGGATCTCAAAGTTTGCCATGTAGAAGTCAAAAGGGTACAAGGCACTTTGAGGAACAGTTTGCTCCAACTTGTTTCATGAAAACTATTGAATACCTATCTGGGGCAGCCGCTGAACATCACACTGCTTCCAAGCTCCTGGTCTGGCTTGGTTTCTCAAGATAAGTGAATCATAATTCATAGTTACTATAGTTGTTCCCTGGTACCTGCTTCTGATTGTGTTCTCTGGACGAAGCTTCTTATATGGAGCTTTGTTAGGTGTCCTGGGCTGTACATGACAGCAAAGAATCGCTCAAGCCCATGACGCCAGGAAAGACCTCAGGCCATTCTTTTCCTGGTCGTAGCATCCAACCTTTGCCAAGGGAACTATAACTTGGGCAACTTAGGCAGGAACGTGCTCGTACAAATAGTGCCTCACCTTGCCACACAGAGTAGTCAACCCATTGGCCCATGGTATGTTGTCTGAGTTTCAAGCAGCTCCAGCGGATCGCCACAACAAACGCCACAAGATGTGCACCTGCCGTCCAAGCAATTCTACTAAACATGCACATGACAATTATGGCAATGCATGCAAATTTAATGATACTTCGATTGGTTGAGCAGGCAAGGTATTCAAGATTGAGGATTGAATTGCTGTGCATGGCCTGGTGCTTGTCTTTCAAACTGACTCTTTCCAATGGCCAAACATTGCTTCGAAGCCTCAAACGACAAACTATGGTAAATCCAACGGGCACTTCAAAGAAAGCAGCACAGGTTTACGTCACATAGTCATACATAGTCCCAAATCTCTTGCAGGACCCTCCGGACCGAACACCTTCAACATTCCTCAACCTCTTGAAACTTCTTAAATCGTCTTCAACATTCTTTAAACATCTTTCTTTGCAAACTTCAATGTGGCTCTGGGATCAGCACTCTTCTAGTCCATCTTCCAATGCGATCTGATCAACTGGAGGAGCATCGAGGCGCACTTCATCCTGCAGAGTACACTTATGCAGCGTGCATCTTAATTGATTATAGAAAGATGATTGGAGAATACCGGAGATGATTATCCTTCATTGCATCTGGACACCCTAAAATGCATTTCATCTGCCATGTCCTTGGGCATGTCGGCCAAGAGCCTACCACCCTTGGCACAAGAAACTGATGTCGACAATATGAAAGCTTGCGAAGATTTCCATCATCAGCATCATCAGCCGCGACTATGTCTGACGAAAATGAGCCTCTGGCCCAACTAAAGCCACTCACCCGACCTCCAGCCTCTCTCACCCATGACACCCATCGCAAGCAGCTCGGCCTACAAAGAGTGTTTTCTTGCGTCTGCATGTTGGGTGTGGAATGAAATCCTCGCTTGCCTCCTCGCTAAGGGCCCTCTCTCCTCCTCCATCTCAGCCTCCCCAAAAGGATGCCGGATCGAAAATCCGACAGATATGACTCGACGTTTATTGAATGATTCTTTGAAGAACTATTGTCAGAATCACCAGGACCATAAAGGCTGTCTCCAACTGCGTGCAAGCTATGCAAAGTTGAACTGGCTGAGACTATGGCTCGCAAGAGTTTCAGCAAAAGGACAAAGTCCTGCTTCCTCAAGCCCTCAAAGTGGTAGGAGAAAACTGTGAGCCTCAGACAGCAACAACCAGAGTTTTACAATAAATGCCTTGCAGCGCCACTGGCGTCAGTCTGCAATAGAGGCCCTAACCCAATGGCAACATCTGGATGCGCAAACTCCGAGGCTGTTGAAGGGCAATCTTTACCGATAAATGGGACTGCCTGAGAGGTGCAATCAGCTCAGGGTTTGGATATGCTTGGATTTCAGTCCGTTTATGCATTGAAATCAATTATATACACCCAACTGCATATTGGTGCTATGAAACTTTCCCATGCTGGCATCAAGGACTCAGAAAAGCACGAGCAATGCTCTCCGTGCAGCACGACCTTTTGTAGATAGACGCCCATCTGAACTGGAGGTGCTGCCCTGGTGTGAAGGGATGAGCTGCTTGAATAACGAAGCACAGCAAGTCCATGCCAGAGTGTCCTTGTCTGAAAGCAAGCCATACCGGATTCTGTGTGGAAGACCTGGCATTGGGGCATGCATTGCCAGATTGACGAAGCCAACAAAAAGAATTGAGATTTACCTCGATCTCTATAGATTCGTCCACAATCAGGCCAAGGAATCCCAGCAGGTGAGGAAGAACCTTATGATTTTTTCCAACTACGGAACCGTGGACCCATCATCTGCAAATGTATGCTGCTCTGAATATCTGAAATGATTCAATCCCACAAAGTTGCTAAACGGTTTGATTTGATCACAGGATGCAACTCTTGTAAGCCTGGAACACTATGAAGCAGCTGCCGAGACAAGGTGACGAGCTTTGTCTCTTGATCTGGCAACCTGAAGCAAGAAGCTAAGAGAACTCATGACATCATATTATTTTGTTGCGGTAATTATATGAAAATATATGCATGTATATAATAGATTATTACATTAATGTGTTATCCACATTCACCCATCCGAATGGCACCGTTCAATACTTGATCAGCGATTTATATTTCACTTTGTGACAGTGCTGCCTTGTCAAAGTCGGGCCGCATCGGCCTGGCTGTCTCTTCCGGATTGCAAGAGTTTGTATAGGCGAGTAAAAGCATTGAAACATTGGAATGTACATATATTATTAGATAGTAATATTGAATATATATTGTAAAATTGAAAATTACAAAAAAAAACATCTAGTATTCATACTACCATCTAACATACCATTGTTATTGCAACATATTTACTTAGTATAGATATGTTAGCTTTACATTAGATTGTATTAGTATGTATTTGTAACATAGTCCAGCATAGTAGCTACGTACAAGTATTACTTGAACGAAGCTTTTCAGCAAACGAAGCGCATGGTGAAGCCGGTCGTATTTTCTCAGCTTTCGCGCCTTGAAGTCCGAGAAACTGCAAGAGTTCGTCACGTGGCACTGGAGCTCGTGGACCCAGGAAGTCTGATCAAAGTTGCGTCTTCGTGATCAACGAATGCTTCGAAGGTATGAACAAACCTGTAACAAACAATTTGAGATCTTTCATAAGTTTTCAAATGACCGTGCTCTGGATGAGTTCTTTTTTTGAGTTCCTGACTTGCAACTTCATTACAAAGAATAGGCAAAAGAACCTCAAAGTACCACCTGTGACAGACTTTGGAGCAGGATGCACCAAGCAAATCTTGGTGAGGCCAGCTCCCTTGGTTGCAAAATGTTGGGCACCTGTTGTCCAGAACCACTGGGTTTGGTTTGAGCATGACCTTGTGCTGTGATTCTCCAGCCTGGAATGACGATCAAACGGCCCTGTCCACACCGGCAATGCTTAAACAATGCCAGCCTCCAAGGCTGCCCAAATCTGCCCCTTTCGATCTAGTACACTATCCACCTTGGGCTGCGTCTCCGCTCGAGAGGGACTGCTAGACTCTGCGATCCCCTCTACTTTTCTTGGACAAATGTGTAAAACTGGAGTCACATATATTTTAATGACCTTTAATTACATTATTTCACCGTATGCAATGACATTCAATGCTCCAACTTGGTCTGGAACTAAGCATCCCATGATCCTCCATCGCCTTGGAAGGCCGAAAAACGTGCCGCTAGCTGGATCTCAATACAGCTCAAGCAGTGAGGCAGTAAGCTTGCCAAAAAACCAATGCATGTGAGCTAAGTTGAGTGCAAGCCAGATTCTGCTGTTGCCACCTTGGATCAAAATGCAACCTCCCAGTGGCATGGTCTGAAAGAAGTGAAAGCACCAAACCCGTGGATGCCCGAGATCTCAAATATGACGTCGCTATTACATTATTGTGATTGGAGTATGCAAGCCTTGAACAAGCCAGTGAGTAGCAAGCCCAAGACAGGACCAAATTAGGATAATACACATTGATTGTAGAACCTGGATAGACCTTGTGCGACACAATGCGATGTCAAGTTGCAGTGGCTTCAGCCAAATCCAGTGGTCTCACAGGTCCACAGGGCCAGTGCAGCTCACTCTTCAGTGGGTGCATCACCTTGCTCATGATGAAACGATGAGGGCTCGGCAAAAGCTGGATTAAAACACACTGAGCACTTTACCCAGTCAATCTCATCAATCAAAGCAACTGCTCCTCTGAAGATCTCAAGCATCTTTTGAGCAACCTGACGAACAAGGGAAACTTCTCAATATACTTCATAAATCTTCATATTGAAACATGCACGCATGCACACCAATCTATACATCCTCTATACTCTAGAAAATGCTCAAAAACTCAGAGTAACTTTGGGACTTTCAAGTCTAAAGTGCAGTCCTGCAAGGCTTGTTCTTGATTACCTTCAAAG
Source organism: Breviolum minutum Mf 1.05b.01 (assembly GCA_000507305.1). Taxonomy (NCBI): domain Eukaryota; class Dinophyceae; order Suessiales; family Symbiodiniaceae; genus Breviolum; species Breviolum minutum. Next base: position 105,508 of record DF240140.1, read on the forward strand.
CGCTTGGATCCTGAGAGTGGCATTTTCTCGGGCATTGTCACGAAGATTTGGCTGCAAAGCTCGCTGCAATGATCGGAGCTTAACTGGCCCAGTTGGTCGTGCCTTCTGGTCGTATGCCCACCGCACCTATGCGGAGGGTGGCAAGGGTTTGTTGAGGTTTGAAGCTTAACATCAACACCTTCATCCAACATCTTGGGCAGGATTGGGGTCCAAGAAATGGAAAAATGAGGGGTCTTGCAAGGAAAAACAGAATCACTGAGGGCTCCGACTGAGAAATCTTTGCATTCGACCAGTATTGGCAGGGACCGCTGCTGTGGCATTTTGCTGCGCAGCGAGTTCTGCAACACGCAACAACCTGGCAGCCGATCCTCCAAAAACCAAACGTGAGGATTCCCGGAAAAACAACGACGGCATACTACGGAAAATGATGCATGTCAAGCTACCTAATTCACACCTATGACCTATGCATCATTGATATCATTGATCTACCTGGGCTGATGGCTGGGCTGTATTTCCCATCACTCAGCATCTCCTTTTTCAATCTTTTTTCACACTTTTGGCGATTTGGGTAAGATTTTCAAAGACCTACTGTAACCTGCAAGGCCCCGTACGATTTTCAAACTCAGTGCGGCGGCACTGAGGACTTTAAATCTGATTACTTGAAGCATTTAGATGTCTTTCCATAGAAATGATGACACAGTGTGACAGAGTAGTTTCATCCTTCAAACCACAAAAATCATTCTGATTCTTGATTCGGTCCTAAGGGGCTAGCCGGAAAACAGGGTACGGTAGCGGTATGTACACTCCGCGCCCAAAGCCCTAAAATCCTCTCTTGCAACTTGCAACCACCTGTGGCAGCGCAGTCACACTCACAAACACGCCCATTTTCGAGAAAACAACAATTGCAAATGTGCTGACCCAGAGTGATAGTTTAGTATGATGACATCTTGATACCGTTGATACCCGTTTTGCCATGGTCGTCATCTTGACGAAAAAACATGAACCTCATGAAACCACCACTCTTGACACTCTTGTTGATTGGGCGTGAATGGTTTTCTCTTATTTTGATCTTATGTACAGCAACAGTGGGAGTCAATCTGTACAAGCTCCAAGCCAAATCATTGGGCCAAGCTTGGATCTCCAAGGTAATTCAGCCCAAATGGTATCCGGCCGGCTGTGGTTTTCAGCCGTCGAAAAATCTGATCCGTGACATCCATGCGGCGGATCTTTGGGGATGCTTCACTTGTCTGGGATTGTATGCCAAACGGCCGTTTCGGGAGATCTACAGCATCCAGATCAGAGTGACATCCAAGGGTGCCATGGTGCTTCCACTTGTTGGATGCTTGAACTCTGCATCCCAAAGCCTGTCAAAGCCACCAGGGAACAGGAATAACATGGAAAACATGGGAAAACTATGGGAAACCGATAAGCGATCATGGACATGACATGATGCACAGTCCTTGAAACTTTGTTGCTACATTGGTGTGATTCATCCCAATGCTGCCGGAAGCACCTTCTGGTCTTAATGCGCAAAGGAGTGGGAATCCTTTCCACCAGCAAAAACGCAAAGTTCAACGAAGGCATTGAGGCCTTTTTTTCAAAACTCGACATGGACGCAGACTGCCCTGCCTCAAGGATTTCTGTGCTGTTGTGAGGGTGGAGATACAACTGTCCTGAAGAGACCCCAAGCCCTTGACAGCATATGCACATGAACATTTGAGACTTAAGAAACCTGGCAAGAACCCAACAGTGAAGCACAAGCAATGTGTTTGCCATGTCCTCTGACCAGCGCGGTACGACCTCTCATGCAATGACTTGCGCTCAAACAACAAGGGTCCAAGTCTTACACACTGTATGGAATCCACGGGCAAATACACAATAAAATTGTGATGTTTCCGTTTCCTTTCTTCTCCTTTCACGTGAATTTCTGCATGAACTCAGCCCACCAAATCTAGGCATGAGGCCATCAGGATCTGAAGCCCAGTGGAGTACTCTACTGCTGCCTGACAGATGCCCAAGCATGTGACGCCATTCCACAAATGAAACCCATCTGCTCATCTGGGCCTTCTCAAGCCAGCAATCCAGCTGAGACCACGGTGGATTTAGATAAACACGATTGTGGCCAAAGGGCACAGCCAGCGGCTGCCAACTGCACTTCAAGCCATCAAACGCCTGGAAAAAATCATTCTGCCACGAAAGTCAGTTAGAAAAACGAGGAAAAATCAGGCCAGGCTTACTCTAGGCACAGGCCAAGGACAAGGGTCAGCTGCATGACCTGATCAGCTTCTTCAAAAGAGTTACGGAGCGTTCAGAGTTCAGCGAAATCACATGTGGAAACCTGTGAAAACAACTTCAAAATCCAAACACAGAGTGACCTGGCAGGGATTTCTGAAATTTCTCAGATTTTCTCACAGAACATTTGCTTCAAAGATCTCCAGGCCTCCTCTCCAATCTTGACCAGTCCAGGATTGGCATACGTCAAAAATACTTTGGGAGGTCAGGCGAATGTCACTGACACGAATGCCATACCTTGGTCAAAAACGCAGCAAAATGCACAACAACTCATATCAATATGAAAGTGTACACAATGATCATCAAAGATCTTAGAAAAGTCAATGAAAAGTCAATGAAACACGACCCCCCCCAATTCACTCAGGAAGATTCCAACATGTTTTTTCCAGTAGTTTTTTTTGTGGTTCCCACCTCTGCACTGCAGCTAGGATTTCAGGACTTGGAATAATTTCCTGGCAGAGGAAATAGCTGCCCTGCTGTAGCAGTGACAGCAGACTCAGTGCTCAAGATTGATTCAGTCATGTTCAATCCAATGACAGCAAGACCTCAACTCTGTGAGTGCTACCACGATGAAGATGAGTCAAGTAGTTGTTCAGCCTGATGGTCACAGCATGTCACAGCTCTCAAATAGCTATCTATGGATGTCATCAACAGGGCAGTAAACGAGCCTTCCAGCACTCAAAGGCCGACATCGAGGGGGTCCTTGACCCATGCGCTCATAAAGCTTGTAAACTTTCAAGGGATGCAATTGGATTCAGAAGGCACCTGATTGCCATCCAGACCATTCCTTGCAGAAGTCTTGACATTGCTTCCAGAAATCCTGCACGGTTGAAAGAAAAGGAAATACAGTGGACATGACAAGGATCTAAAGGTTGAGGTCCCCTAAAAGAAAGGACATGGCCCATCGTGACCTTACCCTACTACCCTCACGGGTCCACCTGTGTTGCAATTCCTACACAGAAGCCTTGAATCCACAAAAAGCCCAAGCAGTAGTGGAAAATTGGATGGAAAAAGAGGAAACAAATCATCGTGTCGGCCTTTTTCCCTGGATACCAGCCATCAAGAAGCTTCCGGAAATGGGCCACGCACAGCTCTGAACGCATTTTTGACCTCACAACAAGCCATATTGCCTGCAACCTCAAGCACTGCAAATCTGTCAAGTCCAAACTCTTCAGACCTAAGACCGGTACCATCCTGTTGACCACTTGTCGTCGAGAGCTAAATTCTCTCGAAAATAGCGAACTGCCTGATGACTGCATCCAGTGAGATGAGGTCCAACTGTCAAATTGCTTCAGGTTTCCTTGGTCTCCTTGGTTCTTTTGAACATATCTCACTTATCCCAGTCCCACTTGGGAATTGAAAAATGCTGGGTCGCCTCATCTTTTGCCCATGCTGAAAGACCTGGTTTGGATGGTGGTGACTGAGCTTTGACCTTAAGTCATGTGTCAAAAACCGGAAGTTTTTCCCTGCAGCTGCCGTGGGTGAATTGAGGTTTCTAAGGCGCGGGCTGTTGGGGAAGGACCTGTTCTCAGAGCGGAAACGTGCATCTCGTTTCCATTCACTTTGGCATCATCATCTGGAGGCTTGGGCTTTGCGATTGGTTTTTGTTCTGGCGGGTTGTCATGAAGAATCTTCTCGCACATTTGGAGGTGATGCAAGTCTGATTCTTCCGAGTTTTGCTCTGGATGGAGCAGCTTGGCAACAACTCTGCACATGCTTCGCAGCGCTCCATCCGCCGAGTCAAGTGGAGCCATGGCGCAATTCTGGACACTGAATAATCCTATATGAAATCAAATGGTGTTGTAGAATGAACATGAAAATTCAACGTTCATTTCATTCGATGTTGCAATCCTCATGATTGACTCAGTTCCACTGTATGGCTGCAAGAGGTAGGAGAGTCACTGGGACTTGACGTATGGATAAGTATGAAAGCATATAAAAGCTTTCTTTCAGATGACACAATGCATCAAGAACCTAGCAACTGAATGTAGGGCAGCCAGCAAACATGAAAGGTGCACAAAGACCTGAGCGTCAGCGATTCTCATCTCTGGGCTTCTCATGCCAATGAAATCCAATGAATCTGTATCTGCATCACAAATAAATGTCAAGTTTATGTGCCCAGTAGTCAACAATTTGAGGTTTCACCCCAACAACCATTCATTGCATTCATGCTATGACTGAAGCCCTTCGAGCTAAGTGTTGTGGCTTGATACTCTGTGGCGATGCACAAATGGCACTACGTCGTCTTCTGGCATGCTCCAGGCGAAGCAGAAGCTGAGGTGCCACCTTCAGGCAAGCAGAATTGCCGTCTATCTTACAGAAAGAATTCCCCCCATAAAATGTCAGGCACCAACAACCATCACCGCTATCATATTATATTGCTGTCCATCATGAATGAAACACAGTCAATGGATCAACAAACAAACTTTTCGGCCAATTAAGTTGAGGATATTCGATGAACTTCCACTTGGTCGACCCCTCAGGACTTGACCCTGGTTTCTCGTGAAAAATCGAAGGTCAGCACCTTGGAAATGTTGATGATAAAGTGCGGCAATTCATAAGCAGTTGATAATCTCAACAGTAAACATAATATGCTTATAAGACGACATAAATGACACGTGGGATGTCAAGTTGTCATTCTTCTGACTTGACAGCAACCACTGGCAGCTTGGGGGTGCACTGGCAGCCCTAGAGATGGGCTACACAGTCGACTTCGCAGCCTCAAAGTCTCCAAAACCGTCCGTTTGAGTGTGGATGTTTTATGGAAGCCATCATCTGCCCATCTGCCAATACAGTCAAGATTCTGTTGACGGGAGAATGTCAAAAGGCTTGGCCTGTCGAGGAATCCTAAAGTCCGGCCATAGAAGCTAGACATCTTGATCTTGAGGCTCTAAATTAAGTTCTATTTGAATGAGATACTTCACTGAAGAGATGTTCAAGCGCGTCGGCATGACGGAACAATAGCCACAAAAAGACGAGTGGGCCTGGCGTGGCGAGTATCCGGTCCAAGGTCTCTCTTTTCCAGCAACTAAAATATATACCCTGCAAGTCAAAGACTATCAAGATAAGAGTTCCCAATTTTGGATGATTAAAATTCCCTAGTTAAACAATAGTCTTTGGTGAACACCTATTTTTTGATGGTCTTTGGACTTCTAGGGTATATATTTTAATATACTAATATCACAGTAAATATAATAATGCACATATCAATGAATATCATGTCATCACCGCAAACTTCGAAGCCGGAATCACGTTGACAATAACGCTGCTGTGATGGGGGCGACCACCTCAGTAGCAAACGGTCCAGGTATCTGAGTCAATCCAACTTCGACATCATCCTGCGACGCTTTCGTGGTTTCTTCAGCTCGTTACACAGGTCTTTCCTCCTCCCATCAGCATTTGATGAACCCATGCATCCTGAAGGTCAGCTGACAACATCTAAAACAAATCAGAAAAACATGTTGCCAAACACGACGAAATCGTCCCACCTCCTTACCGTTCACAAAAGAGTTGAGCACCTCTCATTGCGATCCAACTAAGCAACCGTCTATATTTGTAGGAACTTCCGAGAACATGTTTGCCATTGCCTGAACTTGAGGTTCCCGAAGCATGATGCCAAAAATGAACTCCACAGCCAGAAGTCGGGGATCTGAAGTCTGTGTCATTGTGAAATCCCGTGAAAAAGATCAAACTGCCAACCTCCGACTCAACAAGGATATGCTTGGTTGATTTGTTGGAATAGCAATGCTTAGGTATGGTTATTTAAGGTTCCCATTGTCATTCATAATTCGTGTAGCTCAGGTGGCAAAATACACTCCCTATACATCACTATACAAAATATGACAAAATGGACTTCTGCCAACATTTTGGGCACTCAAGTGTTGGATGTGCTTTCTGATTGAGTGGCGCACCCATCATCGCATTCATGCCATTGGAATTGAGGAAATAACGTTCCTGGTTCGCAGGTTTTAATCTGATGCGAAGTACAACCAGCCTCATCTGAGAACAAAATCATAGCATATCATAGCCTTGGCTACTTCCTCTGCAAGGACTTTGCCCTTCAATTCTGCAGATCTGCCATCCTGGAAAGATCTGGAAATGAATCCACATCTTGATACATACCACTCCCAAATTTGCTTGCTTCAGTGAGAAACCGCCCTCTTTGCATTTCCAGCAAGCAGGCCCTCATTTGTGTGACTGACTCTATAGTGGCTTTCTATCATTTCACTCCTCTTCTCGCAGCACTCGCAACGCAGAGGCACATTGGGTTGCTCGAACCTGTCAGACCACAAGGCATCAAAAAAATACTGCAGCCCAACCCAAACACACTTGATAAACACAAAAGACTCTGCCAGTCTTTCAGAGTTTTTCCTCTGTGCAAATGGAGCAAGCGAAATGGTGAGCGGCCTGGAGAAACAATGCCTCTGCCACCAACCTTGCATGGGTTTCACTCATCCTTCACGCACAAAAACCGTCCGGTGGAGATTCATTCCTGACATCGATTGTTGCTTCCAGGTGACGCGAGTGTCTTCGTGTCATCAATCCCAAGTGCTGTGAGTATGTCTGAACCTTGCAATCAAAAAGGATCTGTTGTATTGTGTTCATGCAGAATAATGCAACTATAGTGATTGGCTTGCAGTGCAAATCATATAATGATATCGTGATAATAGTATATACTATATAGAACTATACTATGATATGACAACACGATGATATGATACATATAATTACAGTATGTCATATTAATTATGATATGATATGATATTGTTCAATATAATTCAATCAACAACTTGCACAACAAACGGCAGAAAAAGGTAGGACAAACTGAGCACCTTGATTTTGTGTTTGGCGAGGGGCCGGTTTCCGCCATGAACAACCTTACCAATCCAAAGAATTCCAGACACGGCCTCAATTCGGGCATCTATGCAAACCACGAGACTCTATGAAAATAGATGGACTGATTTGTGCCGGTCATATTCATGCCACTTTTCAATCTCAAAGCCCCTTAACAAAAATTGATTGCTGATGAGCTGCGCCATGCCAGCCAAGAGCTGTAAAGACCGCAATGCGGAATTGCTTTGACTGTAGCTCTCCTGGGAATTTCATGGTACAAATGCTGTCACCATGGCGTTCCTTTTCACAAAAGACAGGGGCTTTGTTCCAAGGTTTCAGTGGCTCCGGTGCCAACGATGAAGCTGCTTCTTCTGCAGCTGAGAGTGCCTCCCCAGGAAGTGGCAAAAAATACAAACAACAAGCTTTCCAACAAAAGGAATTGCAAAACCCAAGCAAGATGGAATATCTATAGGAAGTCTGGTGGAATATGGCCTCTGCTGCCTTTTGCCAATCAAAATTCAGCTGCCTTGCAAAATGGATAACAACCAAAAAACATCAAAACTGACTTCACTTTTTACTTTCTCCATCTTTTTGCTATCATTGGCCCTTTGCAACACGTGCGTTTTATTGTATGGTTGTGTTTTGTTTCAATCGCTGCATGGCGCTGCCTTTGCAACGCCATTGCAATTTCTTGCATTCCACAGCGCAAGACTGATGCCTAGGTGTTTATTCACTTCAGTCTCATCACACAAGTCTAACTGACCTTGATTGAGCTCGAACATCCAGAGAACATGTGTTTTCCAATTTCCAAATGCAGGAACAGGTTTGAAAGTTCAAATGCAGTCTTCTCGGAGTAGTTTGCCACGACATATCAAAGTACGAGTACAGTGCTTGAAACCAGACACCTGTGATGGCATTTGGAGCTCTGTCAAGGAGTTCTGCAAACGTCGTACCTGCAGCTCAAACATTGCATAATAGATTTCGAACATCACATATTATTATTGCATATTGTAAGAAAAAAATAAGAAAGGAATCAAGAAACATCATGTGCATCTTTGCTATTCTTTGATCATATTTCCTACTTCCGAGGCAAAGACCCAGTGAGCTCCTCTGGAGGTACAATGACCATCTGCCTGCGAAAGGATCAAAAGCTCGGCCAAAATCACTGAATCTGTGATTGGTTGAACTGGCCTGAATCTTTTGTAGGACCCAAGAAGCAAAGTCCTCAGTTTCGCAAAACATTCAAAAGAGAACTCGGAGTCGTGGTGTTTTGCGTTGGGTGGTGTCAGTATGTGCTAGTCTGGTATGCGTTTCATGCAAATGATAGCCATCAATGCAGGTCTGCTATTCAATATCTGGTCAGATCCAGGCTGGCAATTTGCGATTATCGTTAGAGATGCGACATCTCCAAGCATCAGAAAGGGTTGCAATCGAGGTCAACTCAAATCATCCCAAGGCAAACAAGTGAACACATCGGCACGTCTTTCATTTCTTTGATTGGAATGGAAAAGGAACATTGACTCCTGATCAGATCGAAGATACACCCCAAAGGTGAATCAGGGAAGTCTTTCTGATATCTGAAGGCTGCATTCAAAACGTGCAGCGCATCCGTATAAAAGCAATTCGCTGGGAAGAACTGTAAGCGAAAAGCATTCACTTGCAGCTGTGGCCACAGCTATCACTTCCAACAAGTGACATCTAAGTCGCTCTTAGTCAAGCGACAAGTGTTGCTGTAAACAGCGTTCTTGTACAGTCGGAAATTTGCATGATCTCCGTTTGAATAGTCCGCAATCACGATGCCTCCGCCTCCATACCCAGAGGTTCGGGCAGCATACCTGGCGGTTCCCGAGCTGTCATACCACCACATTTTGAACTTGTTGTTCCCCATGTCTTCCAACTTCAACTTGGTGTAGCCTTGGTTTCCATTGACCTTGCAGTATGCCACTGACATGCTGGAAGTGCCACATGTCACAGAGGTTCCTTTGTGATTTCGGCGACGATGACCATCGCTGTATTGAGCAACAAGGGTACAGTAACCGTTGCCTTGGTCTACAAAAAGCCATTTGTCCCTGGTCGATTCAGAGCATTTGTCTGAGTTGATTGACTCTACGGCTGATCCGGTGTTGAGACCTTCCACACAATAGTCGACGGAACCTGTCACATCCCAACCAATGGAGTATGACTCGATGTCTGAACCACAGTCCACAGTTGTTGTTGTCGTGGTAGTAGTTCGGCGACGGCGGCGGCTGCGACGACGGCGGTTCTTGCCCGCAATTGCAGACTCAAGCTCGAGTTCTGCTGCATGCCGAACATCAGCCTGCAGTTGCTTGTCTTGCATCATTCCCGGAAAAGACCTTGATCAGTACAATATAATCCAACATGGCTGATGGTTTTCAAGTTGAAAGATATCAAAAAGAAGCATGTAGGAAGGCAAAGTAAAGTTCGGATTACAAGAGAAAAACAACAACAAAGTCTACAAAGTTTCAAGCTTCGGAATCGGAGGCCGAGCGGCTCTCTTCAGCAAAGATTCTTCATGGTCCGCATCAGTTTCTGATTCTTCATTCTCAGCATCGTCCTCCGAGTTCTCCAAGTCAACCTGGCGTGCACTGAAATCATTGAAAGAAAAGTTGAAGTTGATCTTCAATCGGAAATTGACGGTAGCATGGCCATTGCCATTCTCTATGAGAAGTCTAGAACATGTGCAACAACATCAGAAAATCGTAGAAGTGGAAATGCAGCAGTGCAGCAGCCAAGAAAAACCAAGTCACGCTGTTTGGAGCAGTATCTTTGCCAGTACGGTTGGCTCCTGCCTGAGAAAATCAGACTCTCCAGGACAGGCCCGACCCCTGTGAAAGCATTGGATGTGATGTACTACAGTTTTATCAACTCAATAGAACCAATCGAATATCATGGTCCTGCAACTATTGTTCTGTTTCTTTCCATCAATTTCATCACAGGACATGACGGACATGAGCTATCTTGTTTTCTTACGTAAAGAAGCAATCTCATGCAAATTGGCCACGTCCAAGGAAATTTTGTTTAGAAATGATATTCTTCATTATCATTGATCTGACTATGAGTTTTAAATGCAATATTCTTACATATGCGCCTGAAGAAGTGCTGCGCCCGGAGCTGGTGCTGAATCCGAGCACGTTTGCTCTTCTGCTTGGAGAAGTACCAGGCAAGCCAAGTGGATGCCAAGACGAAGAGCGACGTTCATCATAAAGGGAGTAAGATGAGATCGGGAAAGGTGAATAGATCTTGAGCAAAACAGCTTTGTGGCACATGACAAGGTCACAAGGTGCAGTTTTGCAGGGAATCACTGGACTAGTTGACGTTGATATGTGTGGTGTCAATATATATGACTATATGTGCCAACTTTTAGTTCGTTTTCATGCGTTTCATGTGAATGATAGCCAATGCAGGTATGCTATTCAATATCTGGTCAGATCCAGGCTGGCAATTTGCGATTATCGTTAGAGATGCGACATCTCCAAGCATCAGAAAGGGTTGCAATCGAGGTCAACTCAAATCATCCCAAGGCAAACAAGTGAACACATCGGCACGTCTTGCATTTCTTTGATTGGAATGTAAAAGGAACATTGACTCCTGATCAGATGGAAGATACACTCCAAAGGTGAATCAGGGAAGTCTTTCTGATATCTGAAGGCTGCATTCAAAACGTGCAGCGCATCAGTATGAAAGCAATTCGCTGGGAAGAACTGTAAGCGAAAAGCATTCACTTGCAGCTGTGGCCACAGCTATCACTTCCAACAAGTGACACCCAAGTCACTTTTACTCAAGCGACATGTGCTGCTGTAGACTGCGTTCTTGTACACGTGGAAATTTGCATGATCTCCGTTTGAATAGTCCGCAATCTTGATGCCTCCGCCTCCATTTCCAGAGATTCGGGCAGCATACCTGGCGGTTCCTGAGCTGTCGTACCACCACATTTTGAACTTGTTGTTCCCCAGATCCTCCAACTTCAGCTTCGTATAGCCTTGATTTCCATTGACCTTGCAGGTTGCCACTGACATGCTGGAAGTGCCACATGTCACAGAAGTTCCTTTGTGATTGCGGCGACGATGGCCATCGCTGTATTGAGCAACAAGGGTACAGTAACCATTACCTTGGTCTACAAAAAGCCATTTGTCCCTGGTAGACTCAGAACATTTGTCGGAGTTGATAGACTCTACAGCTGATCCGGTATTGAGGCCTTCCGCACAATAGTCAATGGAACCTGTGACATCCCAACCAATGGAGTATGACTCGATGTCTGAACCACAGTCCACAGTTGTTGTTGTCGTGGTAGTAGTTCGGCGACGGCGGCGGCTGCGACGACGGCGGTTCTTGCCTGCAATCGCAGACTCAAGCTCGAGTTCTGCTGCATGCCGAACATCAGCCTGCAGTTGCTTGTCTTGCATCATTCCCTGAAAAACGAGATAATTCGAGAGTCCTCCTCCTAACAAACCTGGATCAATACAATATGGCTGCTGTTTTTCAAGTTGAAACATCTCAAAAGAAGCACCTAGGAAAGCACTTCGGAGGACAAGAGAAAAACAACAACAAAGTTTCAAGAGTCCGAATCGGAGCGCGAGGGGCTCTCTTCAACAAGGATTCTTCATGGTCCGCATCACTTTCTAATTCTTCATTCTCAGCGTCGTCCTCAGAGTTCTCCAAGTCAACCTAGCGTGCACTGAAATCATTGAAAGAAAAGTTGAAGTTGAATTTGAATCCAAATTTGATGGTAGCAGTGGGTCAAGGTGGTCAAGGCCATTAGTGTTCTCTATGAGTCTATAGAGTCTAGAACATGTGCAACAACATCAGAAAATCGTGGAAGTGGAAATGCAGCAGCCAAGAAAAACCAAGTCACGTTGTTCGGAGCTGTATCTTTGCCAGTACGGTTGGCTCCTGCCTGAGAAAATCAGACTCTCCAGGACAGGCCTGACCCCTGTGAAAGCATCGGATGTAGACTATGATAGACTGTGTATGTATGCATGTATTGTACAGTTTTATCAACTCAATAGAACCAATCAAACATCATGGTCCTGCAACTATTGTTCTGTTTCTTTCCATCTATTTCATCACAGGACATGATGGACATGAGCTATCTGGTTTTCTTATGTAAAGAAGCGATCGGATGCAAATTGGCCACGTCCAAGGAAATTTTGTTTAGAAATAATATTCTTCATTATCATTGATCTGACTATGAGTTTTAAATGCAATATTCTTACATATGCGCCTGAAGAAGTGCTGCGCCCGGAGCTGGTGCTGAATCCGAGCACGTTTGCTCTTCTGCTTGGAGAAGTACCAGGCAAGCCAAGTGGATGCCAAGACGAAGAGCGACGTTCATCATAAAGGGAGTAAGATGAGATCGGGAAAGGTGAATAGATCTTGAGCAAAAAAGCTTTGTGGCACATCACAAGGTCACAAGGTGCAGTTTTGCAGGGAATCACTGGACTAGTTGACGTTGATATGTGGTCTAAAGTTAAAGGTTTTTTCTTTCCACAAAGAATATTGGGAGCACATCCACCTTGAGTGATTGTAATGGTAAACATGGCATCTTCATCTTACTTGCTACAGCTTGAACAACAAGATTCCTCAAGTTGTGCTTCAGTGTGTCACATCTTCACCCTGAGGTTCATGCAGGAATTTCTTGAGGTTGGTGGACTCGAGAAAGGAGGCCTTGGAAGATGTCCTTGAAATTCAGTTGCCAGGATCCCACAGTATAAAGGTTATGAACGTTCGCCTTCTAACCCCCTATATATACAATCATAATGATGATACAGATTTCATATTGATATATAATTGTCATATGAGTCATATGAATTTACGTATTATATCAGATGAAAACTGGACATATTGTAAAAATGTCTTGACTTATTTCCAAGACTCCAAATGTGTGAGCTGATAGTCTCCCCCCCAAAAAAAAACTGACACTTCTCAAGGCAAAACCAATCCTGCAAAGGCATTCTTAGAGATGCCACCCCATTGACCTTGACCATGGAAGTGGAGGTGTCAACGGTTGAAGTTCAAACTGCCGGTGAAAATGATGGCATCCTGACTTCTGACTGAGGGTCCGAACAAGCCGCTTTTCGCAATCCGAAACTTGTACGAGAGGCCAGGCCTTAGTTTGGCAAATACTGTGCTATTAGAACATGCATTTCTACACATTTGCTTGCACTTAGTTATTCTTTGGGAAACCAAGGGTCCAGCTGCCAGTCTGAGCGCATCATGTTTCAATAGCACCTGGATTAACTTCACTTCAAACCAATATCCACCGTGTCTATACTTCTGAGAATACCATTTTTCTGTGATTTTTGATATGAAACACCGGTATTTTCATGTATTTTCCATACCAAAATCTTGAGGTCACTATGCCCCAAAACGCCGCCCTTAGCAACAGCTCGCCTCTCGAGGCACAGCTGCTGGTACTGGCGGCTCAGGCAAAGGGTTACGGGCGGCAGCCGTCAGCTTTTCTCTGACCTGCAATTTTTTTTCGTATTCATTTACAGTTTTACAGTACTTGTAGTGTAATTTGAAAAATCTTCACAAAAAAGAAACATAACTTCTAATTTTTGAAAAAAGCATTGATATGTTCTTAGGATTGGTCTGTTATTTTTTAATCTGCCACCTTTTTGATGACATTCTGCGTGCAGTCTTTCCATCTGCAGGTCGCCTCATGCAGCCATCGCTTCTGAGCAGCTGATGGCAAGAGTCCCTGCTTCTTGGGCCTCATTTTCCACGGTGATTCACTTGGATAAAAATACCACCGTTGTATACTTGCAGCAGGCCCTTGTAGGCACTAAAACTCGGAATGGTACGGCTTTGGTAAACTATCTGCAAGGCCTTCATCACCTGAAAAATAAAGGCTGTCGATAGCTCTGGCTCTAGTCTAATCATATCATGTCTATGCATGCCAAACTCCCAGTTCGAGGTGAAACTGGCTGTACAAAAGCGAATAGAAGTCTGATGCGACGTTGGATGACTTCAAGTCTGCATCGAAGACAAAAACGGGATGAGGGAACAGAGATATAATATACTAGTAGCAGATCCAAGAACGTAGCTGGCAGTAGGGCTTAGCATACCGCAAGCTCATGTCTATGAGATTGATTGGCTCTGCCAAATGAATGAAAATTCAAAACACCAATTCACTTGGCACATGTCACAAACAGCATACAAGGCACGTGCAAGTAGCGCCAAGGCGGCTGAAGCTGGGCCATAAGTTCTGGCCTTGGATTCTTATAGACAAAAAGAGAGTCTGTGGCATCACGAGTCTTAGTGCTGCACAAGGCATGCTGCAACTAAATGCGGTGGATCTTCTGGAAATGGCTGGAGCAGAATGGCCTCAAAAAAAAAGGCAAAGTGACACCGAAAAATCGGTGTGTGAATCTTTCGGCTGAGCTGGAGGCTCTTGTGAGCATCTCAAAAACCGTTTGCAAAGAGAGCGGACCAGTTGCGAGCCTGGACTACAGACCGAGTCAATTGAATGCAACGTGCAATAGCCTCTCGCATCTTCTCAGGTTCAGCAAGTGACCCACAAGATTCAATGCATTGGACTACCATACTGGGCGAGGTTTCTTGGATGCCATGGCCCGGTGAGAGTTACAAAGTAAGCACCGCACTGCTGATCAATGAAGCGCAAGGCAGCTGGACCAATTTTTGATTGCTCCTATGAGGGTTCTGTATCCGAACAAAAACTCAACAAACACAACACACAGATTCTGTTACCTCTGCCGGAGCCATCAAACCTTGGATCATCTATTTGTTGAAGGTGATTGAATTTGTATAAAAAACAGGACAGGTTATCCAGGTTGGCGGGAAGTACTTAGGGCTTGACTCACAGAATTTGCCCAATCAGGAGCAGCTGCTTCAGCAAAAACCCTGATTTCATAGCCTCACTTGGAAAATAAAGAGTTCGTACAGATTTCATATATCATTGTATCATGTACTAGTAGTATCATAATGATCATCTATATGCGTTTCATTTTTTTATTTGTATCCGCCACAACTCTAGGTTTTGAGTAGTCATACTAAATGTCATATCTAAATGTCATATCTGAAACCGGTTCACTCTCTAAGAAGCTGGCCATCACCTGGTGCTGCTGCAGGCGGCTCTAAGGCAACAATTACCTTAAAATAGTCGAACGTAGTCAAACAATGTGACAACATACTTCATAAAATCTAATGAAATTGATAAATGAGAAACAGAATGTAATTATATATTAATCATCATATAAATGAAATTAAACATAATGCAATTACATCTTTAAAAAATACGTCATTCAAACAAGTTGTGTACAGCTGAGGCATTCACTCCGCTTGGGGCCTCAAGGATTCGCTTGCGATTGCGCAAGAGCCAACTGATGCCATCCTGGCGTAAACCAGTGCATCACTTTCAAGCACGAAGGCCATCAAGGCATTCCCCTTTGATGCTGTTTCAACGTTTTCTATAATCTTCAAGTTCCATCAAGCTATATCAAACCGATTGCCTCAGGATTTAGTCGGATCAATATCTGATCTGAAACATGTGAGGCAAACCAGCTCCGGCAGCATTTGCAACACCTGTTCAACAAGCAGATTGTGCGATGCCTGAATAATCATTTTCCAGAGTGAACAAAACACAACGTTTGGTTTGGTTTTACAAGAAGTTTGCAGGAGATCAGAAAGCCTGAAGTTCCACTTCCGGTGCAAGTAAACAGCTGGCAGAGCAGCGATGACGGTTTAAAACAAACCTCGACCCCGCTTGGCCGTGCTTGGTGATGGCTTGATAATGTTTGAATGAGCCAAGAACCGCTCCCTCCAGAAAACAACAATCAGCTTCACACTGTATGTAGGCATCTTGTGTTGACCATGGAGGATCGAGGCCTGTGCATAGCGATGCTGTGACAATGAAAGGCCGTTTCAAACCAGTGAAACATCATTCAATCCACACCTAGTGGTTGCAATGCGGTTGAAAGATGCAAGCGACAGGCGTGCGCATCCACCTGAGAAAGATCTATTTCAACTTGTTCCATTGGTTTTTGCCATTCCCATCGTGAAATCATGTGAAATCTAAGGATTTTTTTTGAAATGCGAAGCCACCAGCCACAGCAGCTATATAGGCTATACAAAGCTTCAAACGTGCTGGTCATGAGAAGTTTCAGTGCCCAGGCGGTTCCATAGGTCAGCCTGAGGGTACTTCCAGGTTGCATAGCGAACAGCTAAAAGCAAGTGGACCCAGGCCTCCTCTTGACTCAAGTTGTCGCAACCCAAGAAACTTGCAGCACGAACTACCTGAAGCACTGGGTGGGTCACAAAATTATAGGGAGTCTTGATTCTTGATGCAAAACTAGTTACTTTAACACTCGAACTACTCCGAAGTACTAGAAATGGCGCAACATAATCATGTTTGCAATCCGCCTGCCTCCTCATACCGGTGCATGAGCCAACAGCAAGTCAATCGGTACAGCTCAGCAGCCAAGTCCTGCCAACAATGATCAGAAATGAGCTTTTATGTTGCGGGCTCATAGACATTTCATGACATCAATGTCTTTATGCCCCTCAACATCACAATCCAGCAGGTTTCCTGGGCAGAAACATAGCAGTGAGATGGGTGGATGGAAAAGAAGTAATGCCCCGACTTCTCTTTGCTCCTTGAACCTCAGCGACGTTTGGAGCAATTCGACTTGAAAAAAACAACGCGGTAATGCAATACAGCGCAATAGCCACTGATCTTTCCACCAACTTCGCAGCTGGGCAGCTGATAGATTCACTTCTGTCAAAAACCACAGCTGCCACCCACTCCAATGGGAAGGGCCTGTCACGACTTACCGACTGCAGCATGTTGCAGCCCATTGTGTATGATCAAACCGGGGAGATTCAAATCAACAAACAAGGCAGACTTTTCCGAAGCTCGGCTGGGGCCCAGGCCCTCCACCAGGACGGCGGGGCCGTTGCAATGCTGAGCAAAGGACTCCAAGTTCTCCGTCGGGTCCCTTCATGTCATCAACAACATGTCACAGCGCGAAGAAGGAACTCTCACAAAAATATATATATACATTGATCATTGCATGCTATACAAGTCTAAGTGAGCCATCCTCGCACACTATACCACAAATCTACAGTAATGCAAACGCAATAAAGACAAATGAAAGAGAAACAAGAACAACAGACCGAAAAGTCACGGAAAGAAACAGTCACAGAAAGAAAAACCTGAAACATCCGCCCCGGCTCGCCGGGGATGTATTGGTAACGTACGAGTTCTTACAGTTCGCCACAGTTTCATTCCCCCCTTTCACCTTCAAGAGCAAAGCAGCTCCACCAAATTGTGCTAGCATGTGGGTCACCTTCAGTTGAAGCAGCGATGGAAGCTGGGAACCACTCTCAAATCAGGGCAAATGCAAATCAAGTAATATAATGTAATATACAAGTGAAGTCATTATGTCCACCAAAAGCTGTGATGTCCACCCTGGACGGAAGGCCAGACATGTCTTCGACCGCTATACCTCGATCCAGTCCAGAATGATTTTAGCTGTAGAAGCTAAGGCAAACGGTACAAAACAAGAAGGCACTTCAAGCATGTCAAATACATTACCCTTGCATTCCGAAGTCTACTGGGGTGCTCAGTATGGTCCTGTTGGATAACATGGATACATATAACTGGTCCGAATCGGCTCAGCCTAAGCTTCAGGCACAATCCACTGAAGCCCATGCATTCCAAACCGCCTCTTGCGTTTGCCTTGCAAAAAGCGCACAGTTTTAGTTTCTTCCATTGTAGTCTGCCAGTTCAGCACAGACGAACTACCCTGCCTTGAATCGTAAGCCCAAACGCGGAAGTTCAATGTCGGCAATATTGCCTACAGAACAAGTTGCTGCCAAAAAAAACGTGCAGACTGCTGCAAGAAGCAAACCAACCTGTTTCATCTGCCCAGCACAAAACAAAGGCCAAATCTTCCATACGAATCAATATCTCTGCCTCAGGTACTGCACTCTGCACGACGTGACTTCAGCTTTGGCTGAGATACGATTACAGTAAACCGAAGGACGGTGTTTCAGCGGTTTCAGGATACAGCAAGTCTGGGCCCAACACCAACCGGCGCAATGGGGAAGTGCTGCTGCAAAGCAGCAGATTCACAAGAACCTGCCTTCAGGTGAATTTGGCCCCGCTTTTACGGAAAGGGAGAAACGGAAAAAAACAATGATCCAAAAATATCCAAAGTACCACTTGACTTAATGCTGACTTCATTCATTTGACGTGGGTGTGCGTGTCTCCACCTGCATGGCTTCCCTGCAGCCAGGGATGGCGTCTGCGATGGCCTTGGTGCTTCCACGTTGGTGCTTCACGTTCCCACAAGGCACATTCTTGACTCCTTGACCCTAAATTCCAGCTAAGGGACAGGAATCGCACAACTTTGGCACGATTGCCATCAATAAGTTCCACCTAACAAAGATCAAGAATGATCAAAAGATAAACAGCTAGATTATCTACAAACATCCTGCAATCCGAGTCAATGCACCACCATTATTTTCCATTGTCACGAACCCGTCGCGCCAAAAACTCCGTCCGTTCCACGCATTGTCCGCAAAATTGACACAAAAAAAACAAATGCAACGCACCTGCAACTTTGGCGGTAGTCCCTGCGTTGGATTCCTCTCCTGTTTTTTCAGCACAACGAGGATGTCTGCAACAACCCTCGATTCGGTGCTTTCTGGCCTCTGCACGGAGAATTCCATCACTGCCTCTCCAGAAGCGGAATGCGCCTTGGGAAGGATTGTCTTTTTGTCCAACTTGCAATGGAAGTTGACAATGATATTCATATTTCAGTAGACCTCATCTCTTGGTAGCTGACGCAGCAAGGCCTCTGGAAGAAGTCCTTTCATTAAAGCGGACCTCATCAAAATACAACTGCATCTTTCTGATAGTTCTCTATAATGACTCTGAATATTACTGAATGAACATCTGAATCAAATCAAGCATACATATCAAAGAAATTCGGGGACACACAGCTTGCAGTGTAGCACAACACGTGTTCACGCGCTCTGCTGAGACACTTGCGGGAGCAAAGCCTCACGGCTTCCTTTGGCTCCGGTATCAAATGCGTCCTCCTCCTTCAATGCTGCCATCATGTAGAACCCAAGCAAAATAATTACAACAAAATGACATAATCAGAGTGTGCATTAAAATGTATCATAGTCTGGCCTATTTGTAGAGTCTCTCCTGTGTCCGTTCTCTGACGATCAGGACTGTCTCTTGACTGGGAGGCGCTGGCTGCTGCTTCACAGACGAACCAGGCACACCTTGGTAATGTAAGGTGCATATTGTAATGAGAACCTGTCCTGCAGTGCCAAGTGTTATCATGCTCGGCTGTGAGTTCTGTCATCACAGAATCGTATCACATTCACACACTCCAATGATGAGGCTTTGACCCCCCTCTCCAGAACATAAATTCCATGATCCCGACCTCATGCTTATGTGAAAAAAATGTGAAAAGAGTACATTGCCTCTGGCATGAAACAATGAAGCAAACATATGGAGTCGCATAGATCCCAAGCTTTCTTGATGCACGACGCACTGGGTTTTCTGGTTTCTGAATTTGCAGCTGAGCAACTCGGAGCACCAAGGCTCCTGCTTTTCAACTAGTCAAATGTCGTTCTGAAAGATCTCAAATAGATTATCTAATAGATTCATAAAGTGATACAAATGGCTGGACTGGAGTTAGTTTAGCATAAATTGGTGCAGCACTTCCATAGTATAGCTCTACAAAACTAAGGTGATTCGGTCTGTCGGGGTGGTTGGCACCAGTTACCATGTCAAAAGCGGGCAACAACCACCGTCATGAACCAGTCCTGCAGTGGGAAGCTTGATAAGCACCAACAAGCGTCACTTGTCCATCTCAATTTCTTGTAAATCATCCGTGCCTCAGCGCTGAGTGGCTGACACATGCTTAACATTCTGGGAAAACAGGCTTGCAATACTTGAATGTGCAAATGTGTATTCACCGTCTTCTAGACTATTCTGGAGATGTGCAGTGGATACTGCTGGGGCAAATGATCATATCAAACACATGCTGAGCATAGTGCGTGCGAAAGTGACTCGAAAATTTGCACAACTGGCGGATCCCGAATCACTATGACCTGGCAATGAAATGCTAGCAATTCTCTACATCAAGGTTCTCCCTGAAACTGAAAGATACGCACCTCAAGTCCTTCCAACTCGCAGGCCAATCTTGCCATCCTCCCATGAAATCCCCAGAAACTGTTTGAAACGTTTCCAAAATGGTCCCATGCTTTTTTTTGGTTCAATGCAACACCATCTGTCATGAAGGGTGCGACTCCTGTCTGAAGCATCTAATAATCTGGTTCCTCCAAGGCTCGTAGGGAAGCCTACGCCGTCAAGAACATGTGGGAAGATTCATATATATCTACAAAGCAAATCAAGTTGACGAACCTCCAGCTATCTTCACCTTGGAACTTTGAGCTGCAAAACAGCAAAACCCGGGCTTTTGGCATGCAATACAGGTACCAGTAAAGAACGGTACTAGACAAGCAAAGGCAAAGACCGCTTCATCCAGCCAGGAGCACTTGGCATCCCTGGCCTGAGATACTTGCACATACAATTGCCATACCAACTTAAAGTCAAATTCTCAACCTTAAAAAAAAACATCAATAAAGTGCGGAAAGTGTTCAAATATGTTTAAGGCCACTTGGCTTCAACAAATTTGCTGCTCTCCCGAGTCTTCAACCGAAGTTTGTATCGGCCAAGTCCGGGGATCTGGAGCCCAACGGTGCACATCACCTACAGGACTCAGGGCCCAAATGGCCCTTTCGGGGAAGGTGAGGAAATGGTACACCGAAATCGGGTGATCAAAGGTTCGGACGCTCCCCTGCAAGATTCAAACATTCACGATGCTCTGTCCTTTGGACGAGGCCTTAGCAATCTCACAATTCACCAGAGATTGGCAAGTGAATTTGTTGATTGACAGTAGCATTGCTGAGGAACAATGACTCTGCACTAAATTGACTCATTGCTCAAAGGATCCTGCTCGCGAGTACCCCTTGCAGTTTTTCATGGCCAAAGAGTTCTTCAAGTTCGGGGCAATTCACTGCCCACCCTGGACACAGTCACCATGTGGAAGACGTTTCTTGACGTTTATTGAATTCTAATTCTGATCACCAATACCACTGCATGCAGCTGCTTCGCATTCACGCAAACGTTGAAAGTAGTTCCACATTCATCGACCAGCGGGAACGATAGGACTCAAATGCAATCAGCCTGGCAATACTTGAAGTTCCCCTTGCTGCATGGCAAAGCTACCTGCAACGTTGATTGGTAAAATTTCTAGTCGCTGGCCACCCAAGTTGTATCAGCACAAAAAAACCTCTGCGTTTCTGGCTGAGACAAGTGCCAAGATTTGTGTCAAAGGCCAACTTTGGCAGCGATGCCACTTTCTGCAAATACTCTTCGACCTAGGACGGCTGCCAGATGCTGCCAGTATTCACGATACGAAACCAGTTTTGGGGGACTTTGGCTTCTCCACTAAGTATCAAAGTGCTACGCTTCGGTGTCCATTCCATGTCGGAATTCGGCTGCTGACGTTCTCTCCTGGCTTCAGCTTCAACTTGTCCTCGCAATTTGTGTCTCAGGCTACAAAGCAAGATGTGGACCGAGTCTCAGGCGACCTATCCGTCCTTATCAATAACAATTTTACGAAAGGTGCTACTAGTAAGATATCTAAGATCATGGAGGAAAGCTTGATTCTATGAGATTGTTGCGTTTATAAGAGTTTTGGAGCACTACATGCGGTGCATTATGGCACAACACGCGACATCAAAACTTAAGATGCAAAGAACATTCCGTATTGACATCATTTGACATCTGAGTGCAACTTGTTTTATGCCTGAGATGGAGCTTCTGCTGCGCGCATGAAGACACCTGAACAGCTACAACCAGAAACTGGATGCAAAAGGATGCAAAAATCGATCTTGTCCCTGGAAGTGTGTAGAAGCAGATACATGAACACACAAAAACTGCCTGGTCGGACTTCTGTCCACAATCCAACCTCATGTTTCTGTCAACTAGACTGAAAAGGGGTACAGGTTCATGGCTGATACAGTTCTCAAGTTTTGCAATATCCTTTCAAACAACTTACTGTAAACTGCTGGACAAGTCTTGCATGCAGTGCAAGAGGATCTTTACTGAGTTGACAGCATTGCTGGTGAAATCAGTCTGAGTAGAAAGGGAGGCAATTGCAACAGCTTGCTCCAAAGCAGCAGCTGCTTTGCCGCCTTTGAGCAGCATGATGTGACAGGTGCTCTGCTCGATTCTTGTTTCAAAGGTTCCGGGATCGCCTCCACGCCGAAGCCATCCGGTGAGAGCATCGCGCTCCTGAGGGGCGAAGCAGCAGTGATGTAAGAATCTCATTGCCACTCTGGAACATGCTCCTGTGGTCTTTTGATGTCTTTTGGGCTTTCCAATTTGCAAGTTCAGCAAGATGGTTGCCAAACTAATCTCAACATCATCTAGCCAAATTCGACCATATTTGAACCCTTTACCTGGAGCAGTCCCAGTTGGCTCCCCTGCCCTTTCAAACCCTCTCCAGCACTTCTCGTCCTCTGTGAAGATTGCAAAAATTTCTGAAGCAGAAGCTCCGCCCAAAGGGTCCTTGAGATGAATTTTTTGCTGGAGGAAACCTGAAACAAGAATAATGTCAATGATATACAGTGCATTAGTACATGACCATCAAATAAAATCCAATAAACTATCTCAAAACAGCTTCCTACTGCCCAAAGTCAAGATCTCCTGGTCCGTTGCCAGCCTGAGTTCCCAGCAAAAAAGGTTGTTCATAATTGGCATGCTTGGTATCTTGTAGCCATGGGAAAAAATTAGGGCTGCTACGGAGCTTGGGACGAGTTGACTGGAGACATTTGAACGTCACTCACGGAGCTTCGCGGTTCGTGTCGCTCATGTCGCTCCACCTGGGAGGATCGTTGATGATCCCGATGTGGATGATCCCGTGATGTATTTCCCAAGTTCTGAGTTCTGAGTGCAGCAACTCGAACGTGCATGGATGTCCTGATATTTTATCACGCGCGGTTGCAAATTCGAATCAGTCTCGCTGTGCAAATCTGTACAAGATAACAAAAAACATCGTCAAACTTAGATGGGATAGATCATATTGAATCATATTGATAAACGGGAAAGAGGGTTGTATCCACAAACCTGTGTCAAACCAAACGTGCCAGCAACACAGCAACTGTGCAGCCAATAGAGCTACTGGTGCTTCTCCTTCAGCTCCCTGATCCACAGCGGTAGCAGTAAACTAACAATACCTCCTTGAATCTGCGTGAACCATTGAAATTTGAATGGACCCTCAAACACCACTCAGATCTAAAGGGATCATCCAGCGGTGCTTGCAAAATCTTGCTAGCCTTGATTTCTTGCTCCCATCCGAGGCATGACCTTTCACTGTTTCCACTGATAAGGTCGCAAGGTGCTGAACATCAAAAAACATCAAAGATGTTGGCAAAACATTGCAACACCACACCGAAAAAAGAAGCGCCGGGGTCACGTAATCATCGCGAGATGGCACCAAACAGCGCAGGCAAGTCCAGCCTGACTCGGAGGTGCTGGCTGTTGCCAGCCACTATGGCATTGACAACGGATTTGTTCATGTTTGGAAAAAAATCACCCACCATTAGTCACATGCTCAACTTGGCTCAAATTGTGGGGAAGAGCCCTTCAGATTGGGTCTATATGAGGCACCACAGGGTTCCCAGTGGCTAATGATAGTGGTGAAAACAACTCCGAGGTGTCAATGTTTTCTAGCGGGAAAGTGTTTCGGTGTGTTTTGATAGGAAATAGAGAACAAGCCATTCTGAGGTGGTTGGCATGGCGTGGGTCAAAAGTCTGGGGTAGATGTGGTCTCCCTCCTTGCTTGGTAATCTCTCATGCCGAGTTCAGCTTGTAGGAATCGCATTGGATGCTTTGCGGAATGTATGTCTGGGTGCGCCTTGCACGTTCCTGGTCCCCCGTCGTATGGTTCCCCACCCATGATATGTTGTGTTTCCTGGAAAAGGGAAGTGGCTTTTTCCATGACTCGACTTTTTTAAATCTTTTTGCCAAAGGAACTTTCCGGTGTTCAGCAGCTTCGGCTGCCCAGCGCTGCAAACTGCGCCTCGATGACTGGAGCTGCTTCTGCAAAGGACCCAAAGCTGCCTCAAAATGAGAATCTCCGTTCAGGTCTCAATGGATCCATTCATGTGACTCTCGATGTATGAAGCGTAATAAGATGTAATAAGCTATCGATTGTGTGGTTTACAATAATCTTTCACTTTGCCTCATCCTGGTGAATCACTAACCAAGCCAGTCCATGATTCATGTCAACTATAGGAGCTGCTGTAAAAAAGCCCGAAAAATCAACGAATTTCCCAATCCTCCAGGCATGGTCGCCCAGCACCAAGAGCTAATGCAACTCTCAAAGAGCTTCTTGGATCAGTTTCAGACCTCAGCATCGGGGCCATTCCATCGACATGTTTTCATGTCGTTTCCCAACATATCCCAACTCTCCACTATTATAATTGTTTTACCAGTTGCATCCGGTTGATACTTTTTGAAAATAAAACATAATGGAAACAGGAAACATAATCTGAATATCTGACATCTCGAAATACCGACATGAATATCATTCTTACAGTCGTAGGTCGATGTTGTAGGCTTGTCATTCTAGGTCCCAAGCTCCAGCAACGTTTTTGCCTCGTTGAAAGCAAAAAAAGCTGCAATGGATGGCACTTTGATTTGCGCATTATTTGCCCAGCGTTGGTTTTATGTTTATATTTGAATGAAATATCTAAAGAATGGTTTAAATAGATCTTTAAGTTTGATTCACCCTTCTACAAATCTATGATGCCATTGCCAGCCAAACGTTGAATAGAAGCATTCCTGCAGGCATATCCTGGGGTAAGAGCAGTGACAAACAAGTGGCGTCAAAAATTCTAGGCATAGAGCAAAAAACTGTATCCTGCAGCAAAGGCGGATTGCCTCATCAAGTTCCGGAACATGTGTATCGCTTTCTGCACAAAAATGCAATGATTGGGTCTACTCAAAACATCTCAACAGACATGACAAAGGGCTGACAAGAAGCTATGTATAGCAAAATGCCAACATGCGTCGACTGCGTGCTGTCGTTTCGCAGTGTCTCAAGAACATGATTGGGGGAGGCACGAAAAAAATCAGTCCAACCGGAGCGGCAGCTGCCTGTCATGCTTCAGCAAACTGCTCAACAAATTTGTTCTGTACGCATGTGTTCTTGCTCTAAAACCTTTAGCTGTCTTGTACGCATCAGACAAGCATAGTTCGTTCACAAAGCATGAACTCAAGGGTTCAAACAACGAAGTCTCAACATCAACCAAGCATTGAAGGACAGGTGGGAAAAAGCAAAAAGTTCAAGGTGCAAGGCAGCAAAAAAAAATAGTGATATAGTGACTTGTGAACAATCTGTCCACCACAGAACCTCAGAAAACCTACAGTAAATAAACCAGCTGTGCAAACTCTCCCTGTGTCTCGCTCCAATGAGCTTGACAATAGGCTCGCTGCTCCAGTCCTTAGGCAGAAGTGATCCAGCAAACACTTTCGAAGGCATTTTCCACTCTTCAGTGACTGCGTAAAATGTAAGTGCCCTACGTGGTGGCCTGAGGAGCATTGCAAAGCCTTGACATCTGTCATGTCGTGTCATTCAACTTGTCAAAGTGACGATTCATGCCGATTAACCCCCCCAAATGCCACTTTGGCATGGACTGCCAAGGAAGTCTTGCAAACAACTTGTAAAAGGCTCTGATATTTTTGGCCAATCTGCTGATGATGGCAATTAATATCTTACATGATCAGACTCCATTTTGTGATCTGAGGTGTACTCGAGGCAACTTAAATTGAAGTTGATCCAAAGCCAAGCCCCGGACTCGTTGATCAGCAGCCCACAAGTGGTTGCTAGATGTATGCGTGTTGGGGCCTTGAAGGCAACTACCAAGAGGAACGACTTTGGTAACCAACATCTAGCAGCCAATATGGTCCCAGTTGAGCTCCCTACAGGGATGACCTGCCGGAGAAAAATGACCGATATTTCACAGCGAAAAAAACCCTTCCAATGATTCAAACATATTTCAAACATATTCAAATTGTGCTGATATAGTTTTGTTGCAACATGCAAATAACATATTAAAAAACATCCTGAAATCTACTTGTACAGAAATTTGGGTCTATAGATGTTGCGAGAGTGCCACCCACGATATGCATGGATCCGTGGATGAGGAGCCTTTGGCACTTCCCGGGGAGAGGTCGTTGATCTCCATGGGCCAGGCTCAAAGACAGCTGCTTCCAAGACACCCTTAGCATCTTAGCAGTGGTCTACGAGATCTACGATTATCTATGAGACTATACAAACTAAACGTTTGGACTATTAAATCTGAAGTAACGGCTTCCCAAAAGCATGAGACTGGATACACTTGGTCATGGAGTCATTGTCCCTCTGAGAGACTGACTTGTAGACGATCATCGGCCAGAGCACCAACTCGCTGGGATGTCCCTAAGAAACCCAAAAGGAGTGGTATACGCAGATATGGCGCCAGCCTGACATATATCTTGTTTGATGGCAAAGTCAGGCAGTTGGGCAAGTGAGATACCATTGGACCATCAACAAAAGAGCATTGCCCCAGCATAACTTGAACAGGTCAGGATGACAGCATTGTCAGGACAACTTCTGCTTCCTCAGATCTGTCTGCACACAAAGCAGCCCAATCTCTTCGGCAAGTCAAAGACTTGCGTTTGGTCTACGCGCTTTGGATTTGAAATCATGCTATTACCTAAGGCAAATGCTGAGGCAGAGAGACCTTCGAAACCACGTAGTTTCGAAGATGGAAGGAAAAGAACATCCTCAGCATTCAGCATCCACTTTGATTTGGTGATGGAAAGAATATGAAAGAATGAATCACAGATATGTTTTTTTTGCAGGGCCTCTTCAGTGCGCAGCTTTTCTCCGATGAGGGCTCCAGGATCTGCCTCTGACAAAGCCAGTTCTGTCTATTAACCCAGCATCCCACAACCTCACCTGTGAAGCTGCAGCGCTGCGCCTCAAGAATTTCATTTTGAAAGGTCTCGTTCAAGGACATTCAAGTGAAATGTTCAAATTTTCACGGCAGTCTTTTTTTGTTGAATGAATTGCTAGCTGTTTTTAGGAATCACTTTTCTGGTGCTCAGCTTCGAACCTTTCAGCACCCGTCAAGGCCAAAAGACCTTTTTTCATCCGAGCCAAGACCCGTTCTGCACCGGTCTGTTTGTCCTCAACATGTTGCAACCCTCATGCCTCATCAAATTCGATTAGCTCTAAGTCTATATCCCTTGGTAAGGATAGTTAGTTGTTTGCAATTGGGGACTATGGAATTTTCAGAATTGATACTTGTGAAGCTTTAATGCTCAAGGTTTGCCTTACAGTGGTGAAATCAGTAGAAGTACACAATTCAAATTTGGTGAATATCAATGTCCTTCGCTCCGTGCCCTGCTACGGGTAGATGCGACTCCAGAGCCTGAGATATGTCGAGATGTTCTCAGTCCATCAGTTCTCGGACCCTGCTATCAAACATTTACCTGCAAAATATGCAATTGCAAAAAAAAGCCCACTGGGGCCAGAACTGTGTTCTGTCCTTGTGCTAGCCCTCGCACCTGCTGATAACACTTCTGCCGCTTTTTCATTTGAAAATGGATTCAAATATACTCTTAGAGTGTTGCATGAAAGGTCATGAGAGCCACTCAGGTCACCACAGTCAATGCAGCAGTACCTTCTTGGCTTTTCCAAATCCTTGCGCACGATCCGCGCAGCACAGTTCCATGGAGATCCATGAACCTGTTCTGTAAAACTCTGGGATCCCATGCAACACCATGCTTTGCTGGTTGCACGACCGGGGCCTCCGGATCCAAATTGCACCATTTTGGAGGAAAATGGAATTCCCAACCACACGGTTTGGCATGCTATGTATTTTACACATTACATGATAAAAACTTGAATGTATTTATATAAGCAATTCCGAGTGCAGGGACACGGAGAAGGGCAAAGATCCGCTTCTTGAAAGCAGCCTCAAACGAAAGTCAGATTCATTCCCCTGAAGGAGGCTTCTTTCACAACTGGCTTGGCATGACAACTGGATAACTGGAGAATAGTGAGGATGATGATATAATGATGATATTGCTGTTATGTGGATGATAAGACATGAAACGCCTGCACTAGAGTAAATGTCAGGTGGCTGTGAGAGGAATGCCACATCACGCATCATAGCCAGTTGCGGCCTCAGCATAAAATCGAACCGGGTGGCCGCAGTGAAAATTGTACAAAGCAAAGCTCCGAAACTGGTAATACCAAGCTGATGGCAATTGGCTAAGAAGTGACGGGTCCTCCGAAAATTTTCAGGAAAAGCAACACTAGAGAAGGGTACAGCTGCTGTTATTTCACTGCACTGCAAGTATGTCCCCTCCACTTGGAGCTGCAACAACTAAAATTACCAGCGCGTCTACGATGAAGAAAACTTAGGCTTACAGGATCGAAGGATGAGATCTGTCTCCTCGCCAGACACCAGCTGAGCTGCTCGAGAACGAACCGGACCCAAACCTTAGCAGCAGACATCAGTCAAACGTCAAACATCCAGTATTCCACAGTCATGTTGGTTGGACAAGGTCCCAAAGCTTGATGCTGACTGAATCACCATAGTGCTCTACAATCCAATTTCAGTTTAGCTGAGAACAGAACCCAGTAGCAAAGAACAACCATTGACCAGGCGCTGCTCAGTCTCTCCTACCTAGCAGGAGAATTTGGAAAGATCGGAATTGTAGTCGTTTGTTTCATGTCCAACGTGCTGTTCGACATGATCCTGGCTAGAAATGGGCACAGCTGGAGGCCTCTGCCGAAAGAAACACCGGCTGCTGGCCAGCAACAGATGCAGCCTCCATGTCAAAGTATCGCCATCAATATTTGGATCATTTGAGATCCGATCCGTTCAAGAAATATAGCTGGTAAGTTTGCTCCCATCAACTTCAGCAATCCTCCCAATTGCCAGTTCTACAGCCTCAAAGTACTCCAGAATAGCGCTGCGTGCCCTTGCTGCGCCAGGACGAATGATCACCTGCCATGTGCGACTTTACTGAGTCAGTGTAGTTATCAAGTCGAAGAATATTGCAATGGCTGCTTCCGTTGTGAAGGTTTGGCATTCTGCCCTATGATCCTTATGCAAATCGTGAGGTCGTCTCTTTTCAAACGTATCGGCTCTCTCAGAAAGGATTTCTTCGATGTAACACTGTGTGGTCTCATCTTTGGGTAAGGACTGTCTTCCCCCAAAAAAGGCAGAATGCAACATGGAAACGTACGATAGAGGATATGGACTTGTGATGTGCTTGAATTTCCTATTTGCCAGTATGTCCAAAGTTTGATGTGTGGTGATAGACTTCTCCAAAAATTATCAAAATTTATTGCTGCACACTGTCCACAATATCGTTGTGATCCACTAAGTCAGAATCAGAACCTCCAAATCCCAGCTGAAGGGACCATAATCACCCAGCTATCTGACAAAGGACTCATATCTGGACTCACCGAGTTTCCCCCAATTCGCAGGGTTGCCTGTTCGGCAGTTTCCCTTGCAAAGCTTCCTTGGCCAAGCCCGAGCCTTTGGCCTAAAGCCTGCATTCCGTGAGTCGGTTGTGTCATGCAGCCTGTGATGGAACACCACTTCGCAGAATGTGTTGCGGTTGCCAGGAAACTGTTCCATCATGTTATACGTGTTTACATGTTCTACTGTTCTACTCAACTCTTCACAACTGCAAACCCCTGGGTTGGCCTGTGCAAGTACCGATGGCACGTTTTCCGTGGATTGTCGCGCAACAGCATCGAACACAACTGCTGCAGCCATGGCAGAGACTGCTCGAAGAGAAACGTCGCCTCACAGCGAGATGTCATGAGATGGCATTGCCATTGTCTTTGGTTGGCAGGCCTGCTGGACCAAGCAGCAGTGCTGAGAATGCCAGCTGGCGCACAAGCAAGTGCAAACCTTGGTTCAGGCGAAGGGGTTTTCATCAAGCGACTGGTGTCTGTCTTGTCTGTAGTTTTCTTGGGACATGACGATCCAAAACAAAGCTCTGCATTTCAAGGCTCCACTTGAAGTCTGGATGGACATACCTCTCGTGTATTGATGCTTGAACCATTCAATAGTTCTGTATCGAGTTCCAAAGGAAAGTAGACAAAACATGCCAGAGGCACCAAGTATAGTCCAATGGTACCGACAACAATACCCTCGCAATGAGCGAGAAGCATAAATGCGGCGCACCTGGTGCAAGCTGCAAGGTCAGCTAAATCAATGAAGTTCATGTGCTTTCCATCTCCGATGAATTTAGGTGAGCTGGAAGGTTTCTCTGTAGAAAGCTTACAAGTGAAGAGACTAAGGTTTGTACTCTTCAAAAGGTTCTGTTGATTCAACCTGTCATGCTCAGTTGCTTTGGACTGATTTGGTAGGTCATCTTCACATGTTTGCAGTCTTTTCCTTTCAGCCTTTTTAGCCTGGAAATCGTGCCAGTCTCACAACCTTGAGCAGGACAATGCAGCTCTTCCAAGCCTCAACATTGACTTCCAATTGCGTATAATGAAAAGAGAACAACAAAGGTAACACTCATCAACGGCCATCAACAACATTATGAACTTCTCTTAGCTGTCATTGTTGTGTGGATCTCAAATCTTGGCATCTAGCAGTTGCGCTAAATCCGAAGGAGTCTGCACCTGCTTTGCTATGAACATATATATGGCTAACGCTGACAACGCTCTGAAGAATGTACTTGTGCAAGAAAACTTCTTTTGAAGAGTTAATGGCCTCGTAGGGCCCCACATCTGAAAGGTCCGGGGGGCACAACAGATCCGCCTGAGTTATAGGCTGTGCAAATGGCTTTACAATTTTAAATCAACGGCATTCACTATTCTGGGTGGAGTACAGAAAGAGGCTGCCCAGCAAATTCTTCGCTTCTGTCCAAAGCATCACCTTGAAACCCTGCTCCAAAGAACAAGTACCTGAGTGACTGTGAATGAACTCAAGCAACATTTGCAGCTGACGGATGCGTTGGGGCTACTACTCATGGTCAGCTGGAGTGGTCGACACAGGCCCTTGACCAAGCACAGGTAAGTCCTGTCAAATTCAGAATTGAATATCAAGGGACAGAGCGGGCTCGAGACGTTGATGCTTGCTGTTCAGTAGAAATTACAGCCCTTTCGGTCTCTGTCTCTGTAGAAACGCGGACAATTGCATGCTGCATGCTATACGCATGGCTGCCCGGAAGGAAACAGCTTCAAAAAGCATGAGTCCCAAACCATCCGAGACTTGGAAGAAGACACCTGGATGGCAGGAAGAATCAAAGAGGGTAATGATGGCATATGTATCTATTCTGGGCAAAGAAGACACTATGTTGTTCAACTTCAAAGTGGCTGACAAATCAACTTTCAAATTATCAAAAAACAATTCCCCCATGACCATCCTCACAACCATGAAGCTCTCTGCCTTGGTCTGCAAATCCTTCACCGCGAGAATCAAATCTGGTGCAGCACAGTTTGCCTCATCTTCATCCTGGCAGCTTGGGGTTGTATCAAACATAAGAGAGGACATGATTCGATGGATACCATGTGGATATGTGGTGCTGGATTTTCTTGTCTCTAATTACGGTGATTAGTTGAAAATAGTTGAGGATTTGTGTTGGGAAAGCTGACCTTTATGATGGAGGCTTCCACTGCATGGCGAGCGCAGCTTGTCAAGGCAAGCTCCTCAGAACATGAAGTGTCAAGCCGTCTCAGCAGTTGTCTTTCTGGGAATTCTGCATGACAAACCTGATTCGGATTGATTCGGTTTATGCGAAAGAATCCAGCATTCTCTCCTGCACCAATGCCTGTACTGATGTGGTACCACCTGAGTGACAACTCTTGGGAGTCGTTGAAAATCCGTCAACGGGCACTTTTGTTGCTGAGAACCGAACATGACAGTTGTCGGATTGCTGACAAACGAACCCTTGGAGATTCATGGAGCAGCATCCCCAATGTGGCAAATGCATTTGCTGCTACGTTACTTGAAGCACAAAAAATGTTTTTCGATGTTGCAATACCAAGGGGCTCAAAACGTGCCACTCTTGCCGCTTGAGATGCAGAGGCACCCGAAATTCGCAAAGCAAATTCCAGGCCATCAAGCACCACCTTGGTGGATTGGCCGGGCACTTGGCTCTGCACTTTTAGTAGCTTTCATGTTTTATCAGATTTTAAAAGAGGTCAACCTGTCAAACATTCTGGTCCTTATCGATAAAATCCAAAGTAAAGGACTTCGAGTCTTGAGGGAAAGACTTGAATTGCTTCTGCTCTTGCTGGAACATTTGCACTCAGTGGTCGCCAGTGCGCCAACCTTCCGCCATCACCAAAAATCTCATTGGCCAAACACTTTCTGTAACGCATGAGTTCTCAAGTTCTCAGATCCCGGCATGCTGATATCAGCAGCTCTTGCTGGGCTTGCATCCTTACATTCCAATGAATCCAATGATGATTCTATGAGAATAAACAAAAACCATCTGACAGATCTGAGTATAACATCGCCGCTCGCTCAAGGCACAAACTGCAGGGCAGCCAGTGAGAAAGGGCAAAAGAGATGCGTATGCATGCCTGGATGGCCGAAGAGAGCAGGAAAATGACATGCAGAAACGTTGAAACATCTGAGTGGCTCCTTGCGCTGTGTGATTCTGTTGATAATTCTGCTTCCATATACAGTACGTGATATCACCTTGTAGATCCTTTCAGCACTATGACTATGACGGTTTGTCACATACATCACCAGGCAAAAGTGATGAATTATTATACCGTATTACCGTATTACAGTATACCTTGGCTATGTCTATGCAACCATATTTGGAATGATTTAAATGCACAATATCATACATAGATTGCGTGCAGACCTTTATCTTCAATATATTTGTCATACGTCATCAGACAGCATAAGTGGCTCGAAGCATGCTCACAAAAAGTTCATTTCTTTGCTTGAGAAAGGATGGGAAGGGAAGATTGACTCCTGATCAGATCGAAGATACACTCCAAAGGTGAATCAGGGAAGTCTTTCTGATATCTGAAGGCTGCATTCAAAACGTGCAGCGCATCAGTATGAAAGCAATTCGCTGGGAAGAACTGTAAGCGAAAAGCATTCACTTGCAGCTGTGGCCACAGCTATCACTTCCAACAAGTGACACCCAAGTCACTTTTACTCAAGCGACAAGTGTTGCTGTAAACAGCGTTCTTGTACAGTCGGAAATTTGCATGATCTCCGTTTGAATAGTCCGCAATCTTGATGCCTCCGCCTCCATATCCAGAGGTTCGGGCAGCATACCTGGCGGTTCCTGAGCTGTCATACCACCACATTTTGAACTTGTTGTTCCCCAGATCCTCCAACTTCAGCTTGGTATAGCCTTGATTTCCATTGACCTTGCAATATGCCACTGACATGCTGGAAGTGCCACATGTCACAGAGGTTCCTTTGTGATTTCGGCGACGATGACCATCGCTGTATTGAGCAACAAGGGTACAGTAACCGTTGCCTTGGTCTACAAAAAGCCATTTGTCCCTGGTCGATTCAGAGCATTTGTCTGAGTTGATTGACTCTACGGCTGATCCGGTGTTGAGACCTTCCACACAATAGTCGACGGAACCTGTCACATCCCAACCAATGGAGTATGACTCGATGTCTGAACCACAGTCCACAGTTGTTGTTGTCGTGGTAGTAGTTCGGCGACGGCGGCGGCTGCGACGACGGCGGTTCTTGCCCGCAATTGCAGACTCAAGCTCGAGTTCTGCTGCATGCCGAACATCAGCCTGCAGTTGCTTGTCTTGCATCATTCCCTGAAAAGACCTTGATCAGTACAATATAATCCAACATGGCTGATGGTTTTCAAGTTGAAAGATCTCAAAAAGAAGTACGTAGGAAGGCAAAGTAAAGTTCGGAGGACAAAAATAAAACAACAACATACAACAACAAAGTTTCAAGCTTCGGAATCGGAGGCCGAGCGGCTCTCTTCAGCAAAGATTCTTCATGGTCCGCATCAGTTTCTGATTCTTCATTCTCAGCATCGTTCTCAGAGTTCTCCAAGTCAACCTAGCGTGCACTGAAATCATTGAAAGAAAAGTTGAAGTTGATCTTCAATGGGAAATTGACGGTAGCACGGCCATTGCCATATGAGAAGTCTCGAACATGTGCAACAACATCAGAAAATCGTGGAAGTAGAAATGCAGCAGCCAAGAGAAGCCAAGTCACGCTGTTTGGAGCAGTATCTTTGCCCGTACGGTTGGCTCCTGCCTGAGAAAATCAGACTCTCCAGGACAGGCCTGACCCCTGTGAAAGCATTGGATGTAGACTATGACTATGATAGACTGTGGATGTATGCATGTCTTGCACAGTTTTATCAACTCAATAGAACCAATCAAACATCATGGTCCTGCAACTATTGTTCTGTTTCTTTCCATCTATTTCATCACAGGACATGATGGACATGAGCTATCTGGTTTTCTTATGTATATAAAGAAGCGATCGCATGCAAATTGGCCACGTCCAAGGAAATTTTGTTTAGAAATACTATTCTTCATTATCATTGATCTGACTATTAGTTTTTAACACAATATTCTTACATATGCGCCTGAAGAAGTGCTGCGCCCGGAGTTGGTGCTGAATCCGAGCACGTTTGCTCTTCTGCTTGGAGAAGTACCAGGCAAGCCAAGTGGATGCCAAGACGAAGAGCGACGTTCATCATAAAGGGAGTAAGATGAGATCGGGAAAGGTGAATAGATCTTGAGCAAAACAGCTTTGTGGCACATCACAAGGTCACAAGGTGCAGTTTTGCAGGGAATCACTGGACTAGTTGACGTTGATATGTGTGGTGTCAATATGTATGACTATGTGCCAATTTTTAGTTAGTTTTGATGCGTTTCATGTGAATGATAGCCCATGCAAGTCCGCTATTCAATATCTGGTCAGATCCAGGCCGGCAATTTGCAATTATCGTTAGAGATGCGACATCTCCAAGCATCAAAAAGGGTTGCAACCGAGGTCAACTCAAATCATCGCGAGACAAGCAAGTGAACACATCGGCACGTTTTGCATTTCTTTGATTGGAATGCAAAAGGAACATTGACTCATTGACTCCTGATCAGATCGAAGATACACTCCAAAGGTGAATCAGGGAAGTCTTTCTGATATCTGAAGGCTGCATTCAAAACGTGCAGCGTATCAGTATGAAAGCAATTCACTGGGAAGAACTGTAAGCGAAAAGCATTCACTTGCAGCTGTGGCCACGGCTATCACTTCCAACAAGTGACACCCAAGTCACTTTTACTCAAGCGACAAGTGTTGCTGTAAACAGCGTTCTTGTACAGTCGGAAATTTGCATGATCTCCGTTTGAATAGTCCGCAATCTTGATGCCTCCGCCTCCATATCCAGAGGTTCGGGCAGCATACCTGGCGGTTCCTGAGCTGTCATACCACCACATTTTGAACTTGTTGTTCCCCAGATCCTCCAACTTCAGCTTGGTATAGCCTTGATTTCCATTGACCTTGCAATATGCCACTGACATGCTGGAAGTGCCACATGTCACAGAGGTTCCTTTGTGGTTGCGGCGACGATTACCATCGCTGTATTGAGCAACAAGAGTACAGTAACCGTTGCCTTGATCTACAAACAGCCATTTGTCCCTGGTCGATTCAGAGCATTTGTCTGAGTTGATTGACTCTACGGCTGATCCGGTGTTGAGACCTTCCACACAATAGTCGACGGAACCTGTCACATCCCAACCAATGGAGTATGACTCGATGTCTGAACCACAGTCCACAGTTGTTGTTGTCGTGGTAGTAGTTCGGCGACGGCGGCGGCTGCGACGACGGCGGTTCTTGCCCGCAATTGCAGACTCAAGCTCGAGTTCTGCTGCATGCCGAACATCAGCCTGCAGTTGCTTGTCTTGCATCATTCCCTGAAAAGACCTTGATCAGTACAATATAATCCAACATGGCTGCTGTTTTTCAAGTTGAAGCATCTCAAAAGAAGCACCTAGGAAAGCACTTCGGAGGACAAGACAAGAACAACAACACGTTGCAAGCTTTGGAATGGGAGGCCGAGGGGCTCTCTTCAGCAAGGATTCTTCATGGTCCGAATCGCTTTCTAATTCTTCATTCTCAGCATCGTCCTCAGAGTTCTCCAAGTCAACCTAGCGTGCACTGAAATCATTGAAAGAAAAGTTGAAGTTGAATTTGAATCCAAAATTGATGGTAGCAGTGGGTCGAGGTGGTCAAGGCCACTAGTGTTCTCTATGAGTCTATAGAGTCTAGAACATCCACAACAACATCAGAAAATCGTGGATGTAGAAATGCAGCAGCCAAGAAAAGCCAAGTCACGCTGTTGGGAGCAGTATCTTTGCCAGTACGGTTGGCTCCTGCCTGCGCGGACAGGCCTGACCCCTGTGAAAGCGTTCCATGTACGTAGAAAAACATGACAAAATGTGCATGTAGGAATGTCTTGCAGAGTGTTATCAACATCAATAGAATCAATCGAACATCATGATCCTGCAACTATTGTTCTGACATCAAAGATCGTTGGCACTCACTTCATGGAAGATGACAAGTGCGCAGGAACACCGCATGGAGGCAAATGGGAAAAGGCGGGTTCCCACAGAGTGCAACACAAAAACAAGACATGACAGAGCGAGACAAGAAATGCACCCTATGAAAACAATCAAGAGTCGAAGGACATCGCGCCAAGTAACATGAACAGTTTGTCTGCTTCCGATCAAATCTAAGTGAACTCTGCCCCCACTCGAGGGTGTTCATCCCAGGGCGGGTTGGGATGACTACAGAAACACAAAATTGGGTGATCACCCCCAACGGTTGAGACCAAAATGGCACGGAAGTGCACTATTCAATGAACATGCCTGTCAGAGCAAGTAACACTGGTAATCTTGCCAACTTAAAACAAACGTGTGAGATCGTGTGAGCACGTATCCGGTTTTCTTTCACAGTTTTATCTTTCTGGGCTGCGCCTGAAGAAGTGCTGCGCCCGGAGCTGGTGCTGAATCCGAGCACGTTTGCTCTTCTGCTTGGAGAAGTACCAGGCAAGCCAAGTGGATGCCAAGACGAAGAGCGACGTTCATCATAAAGGGAGTAAGATGAGATCGGGAAAGGTGAATAGATCTTGAGCAAAACAGCTTTGTCCGCATTCATGCTTGTCTAGCAGAGTGCATCACCTTACCCCAGCATTCCCTTCAAGACCAATAATCCTGAAATCCGCGAGAAGGATCTAGGAGAATCTTGGATCACATTCTTCAAAACTTGGGTGGTTTTTGGTAGCTTTTCCATGTGAGCAATTTCCTATTGCATGCAGCTTAGGTGAAAGGCCGCAGGGGATACCATCTCCATGAATGTCTATGTGACGTGTAGCTCCTATGACTTATGACTCCCTTTAGATCTGACAGCCGTTCCAACATTCAAGCCAAGATACAATTCGCTGCCTTCACCTTGCCATGGTGCAATTCAGTGAAATTGAGATACTACGAGCGCGCGCGCTTTCTCACATCAATGGACAGATCTCACATCAACCCAATGGCACACCGCATTTACTGATCTCACATCAGTGGGGCAGATCTCACCTCGTCCCAATGGCACACCGCAGGAAACCAAGTCAGATTTAGCGAACTATGCAATACCAATATCCACAATTCCCTTGCGATCTGCTATTCCAGAATTTAAAAAAGCATCATGCTTCAGATGTATATCCAGGAGCAGTTCCCAATGGCACACTGGCTAAACCAACCTCGGAAGTACGGATATGAATTCTAAGCGTCCGTCTTAGATCTGTGAAGGGTACATTGTTTTGAGTTGGTATTCGACCAAAAGATGTATGCATCGAAGACATAACAAATCCAATTCCCTAATGGCACACCGACTTTCATCAAAGATCTCGCAGTTGGGGCGCTTATCTGTCAGTGGCCAGTTTTACAGTGGGTTAAAATCATACACAGCATCAGAGCCTGTAGCAATCCATATTTCAAGCAGCACATATTTTGCGGGCATGCAATGGGTGGAAACATCTGGCGGCCAACCACACATCACTTAGCGAAGTCGGGCTGACAAAGCAAACTGCACAGCTCTTCTTCCAAGCCTCTGTTGTAGCCACTTTGAAAAGCGAAAGCGATGCAGGCAACAGTATGAATATGGTGCCACCGGCGGCATGGACACTGGACTCAAACGAGGTCCCAACGAGGTCTAAACGAGGTTCAAACGAGGTCCAGAGAATGGCTAGGCCAGGGGATGGCCTATCATTTAAGACATGTTTACTCATAAACACACCTGCAGTTGGCACCTTTACCTCCTAGAAAAGAACCACTACAGTCTACGTGACATATCTCATGACAAGCGCAAGTGTGCCTATGCGATTGGGTGAGTAAACGCAACAAACAAAACTACTAGATATATGTATGTGACACGTTTATTTGATGAGCTACGTCCATAGGTAAACATGCAGTTGGCACCTTTACTTCTTTGAGAAAAACTACTACAGTCTAGGTTACATATCTGCTGACAAATGCAGGTGTGCCTATGCGATTGGGTCATCAAACGCAACCAACACAAATTTTAGATTAGATTTTAGATATTACAGTAGGTGACATGATATTGATGATCTACTTCCATAGGACCCTGCAGTTGGCACGAGATCTTTGCACCGGCACGAGTAAACCCATGAACCCAGTACCACACATAGACACTCACAGATGCTAGTGTGCCCTTGCGATTTGATGTCTCAAAGCCTTATTGACAGATTAGGATCTTATATGATAGGATCTATTTTTTTAAAGCTCCTCCCAACGGCACACTTACACTTGAGACGAGATCTGTCCCCCGAGACGAGTAAGAACACCTACCCAGTATCTTACTCACTGGGAGCTTAGAAGCTAAGCATTGCTACCAGCAACTCATTTTTGGGAATTACTCTCGTAGGCAACTGCAAATGTGGGAAATGTATGCAAATGTCTGATTAATGTCTGATTCATCAATTCATCTTGACTCATTTGGCAAGGCTCAGGTCATCACGCTTTGGAGGCTGGCAAGCAAGGTACCAAAAGGTGCCCAAAGCCATGCGCTCTCGTGGGACTCTACCCAACCTCGGAGATGTCCAACTGATTAACAACTTGCTGCAGGACGGAAAAGTTTCAAACGAAATCCACACTAGAATCTTTTTTTGATCTATCTCGTCATCACTGATCTCTATGCAGGGATGTTCCAAAGCACCATCTACACTGACACCAAGAGGCTCTTTGGCCTCTTTTGCCTGTGTCGTGTGCACACTGTACATCAGACCATCCAACGATGCGGCGATTGCTAGCTGCACCAGCCTTTCCTCTTCAGCCGCTACATCAGTATTCTGGGAGATCCGTTGGCGTTTTTCACTGTCTATGTCACATTGGCCACATTGGCAAGCATTTCTGCAGAACTTGCGTTTCTGTGACACGTGAACCTCTAGCTTGGCGGATTTTGAAGGTTTTCCGGTGGTTTCGGAGATGTCAGATGTGACCACGGCAGCTGTGGATGCTAACAAGTTTTCTGGCAATTCTTCTTCACCGAAACCAAGGGCAGCTTCTTTGGCCCGTCGTTCAGCAGCTCTTGCAGCACGTTCGCGAGCAGGTAAAGTTCTCCAACTAGCGGGTTCATTTCCATATCCCAGCTGTCCAGATGACATCATCTTCCCTAAACGTTCTCGCTTTTCTGCCGCTGCCAATGCCAAAGCATGTCCTTCCACAACAGTAGGGTTGTGTCGTGTGTCAATCCTTCGACCACCAACAGTTGGGAAACCCTGTTCATCCAGCACATGACCAGCTGCTTCTAATCTCTCCCACTCGTCCTGGAGCTCATCCATCAATTGATAAAAAGCTGGGGTGTGCTTCGAATGGACAATGTGTGCGAGTTCATGTAGCATTGTTCCAAAGACACTTTCAAAGTCCAGCAAACTGTGACCCTTTCCCTTTGGAGTTCTCAATCTGATTGCTATTCGCTGGGCAGTCTTGCAATCGCCTGCAGGAATACACCAGCCTGCCACATGTGCAGCAGTCTTTTCTGGTGCCACTTTGCAGCAGCACAGTTCCGCCAAGGACAACACAGACCACCCTCGTGCTCTCAAAAGTGCCTCCGCATTTCGTTTTACTCGTTCAAGCAAGACACGTGCTGATGAGGCATCCGGCAAAGCAGTCGCATAATGCAAAGCATGCACCCTGAAAGATTCTGACATGAAAGCTCTGTGGATCTCGATGAGATGACGACATTGCGCCACTGAGCCAAAGCTACGCAGGGAGCAAGCTGACACTGAAGTGGTGCCAAACCAGAGAAAACACAAAACACACCGAGATGGTCTGAGATATGAATGGCAATGAATCCCAAGTAGAACCGAGCACTTGGCACAAGAGGCTGCATTCGCTCCATGTCCCCATCCTCTCGTGGACGAGCTGGATGAAACCGGAGTCCAGGACCCGATGTAGCAACACCTTCAAAATTGAAGGTCTCGAAAGGATGGGTAAATCATCAGTCATCCATAAGTTGAGCTAGCAGCTAGTGATTTATGTATTGTATACTTGTGTATCATACATGATCATAAGATATCATAAGTCATTCATGAATCCGAAATTTGGTCTTAAACAAAATTAGCTCCTGTGCAATCACATGCCTGCCACAAACTGGTCTTGACTGGCCTCAAGAGAATGCAAAGAAATGCAGGGAAAACACACATGAATAAACAAGTAAAACATAACATCAAGATACGTCAAGCGTCCTAAAGCTGAATTGAATAGCAGTTCTGGGTAGTCATTGTGCCCTACCAGTATTGTGCCCTTAAGGTAGTGGCAAGGGCTCCGGAGCCACCTCTTCGGAGAATCATCTGCCACGAAGCCGACGGAATTGGGACACCGTCACGAAATCATCGCAATTGATCTTGATTGCATCCCTGATACTCCCGGTTCCCTTGGACTTTGAGATACCAACAAGTCCGAATGCAGTTGGTACCATTAGGAGACCGCCAGGCCTACATCACAACCGTTGAAAATTGGAAAGTTCTATTGAATACGTGTATGTATTTGCCCTTTTTCCATGAATGAGTTGTATAGGCCGTTTTTTCAAATCTAAATCAACTGTGACCCAAACAGACTTAATTAGATTGAGTTGTGATCACCTTGAAGAACTCCTTCATGTGATTTGAAAACATTGATAACCTGAGATTCCTTGCTGTTTCGTTCGTACTGCTCGAGCAATAGCTTCCACAGCACCTTCATCTGCACCTGAAAGGCGCCAAGGTGTCTCAACCCTTCGAGTTGAGTATGACTCGTATGACCTACAGGACAGGGCCAGGATGCAACACATGTTTCAGGTGCTGAGGTTTTGGCTGACTTCAAATGCAGCTGGCAACCTGAGCTTGAGATGCTACAAGGATTCGTTGTAGCTTTAAATTCGACCTACATGGAGAGGGGTTGCAGAAATTTGAACTTTAATACAAATAGGTAAAGTAAAGTATCAGTATGATTAAAAAAGTATGAATTGCAATGATAGACAAACAAAAAAAAAGATCACCTGACTACAATAAAACATACCTATTATACATCCTATTATAGATCATCCAAAATGATGCCAAAGCTTTGCCTTCTCAGAAATTCTCGCTGTTCGGGGAAGCTTGCAGTTGCTTTTGCTTCCGAGCGTTTTGTTAGTTTGGGCGGTTTCTGGGCATTTGGACATCCAATGATGTTGTTGCCCAAAATTTGAAACAGAGCTAATTCCCGCCCCAAAAAGCGTTGCGTGAAAAACAATCAGGTTGGCAGCGGCAAGCATTACTGGTCAGCCCAAACCCCAATCCTCCAACGGTGGTATTCTTGAAGCCGTCAAAGAAGCAAAGAACAAAAAAATCAACTTCGAGCAATCATTTTGCACAACAGGAGGTTTTAGGGATTTTTAGGGTATGTTAACATATTATGTTAATCTATGTAGCACAGTATGATGAATGTAGTATGATAAAATGTCATAACATAAGGTAAAATCGTGACATGAAAAGGGCAAGGCTGACTGTTGGGCAAGAAGCCTACTTTGTCCTTTGTTGTTGGTCTCTTAGAAACTTGAAAAGCAAGATCGATATGATTCAATTCCAGACTATGACAGGCATTGACAGACTATACTCTGACACTCTGACATACTCTTCCAATATCTGCAGGCGGAGGCCCTAACTCATGCCATGGCCCGAAAGGGGCGCCATCACTGCGGGCTCGCCCAAGAAAAGGAATTTCACAGCCACCGAACAGCAAAACACACTGGGCATGGCTCATTCAGCACATACACAACCAGTACATGCTGAGCAAGCAACACTCCTGGTGTAGACTGCGAAGCACTCAACAGTCTAGCCAAGTGAGCTCCTCGATTCATTCATGATATCACCATGAAATCGCGTACAATCACAATTTCATTTGCCACGTAACATTCCCAGCAAGATTCCAAAACCCAGAAACCTCATTGACAGTCATTGCCTCTTAGTATGCAATTGTCCGACATCCTTCTTGAAGGGCTTCAAGTGCAAGATTCCCAATCGTTGTCGGGTTAGCATTTTGCGATGCCTTTGCAAGGCAAAAAGATGCAAAAAGTGCATACAGCAACACGGTAATTATGCGCGATGAAACATGGATTAAAGGATGAAAGGATATGAAAGGATGAGACGTGGCAATCTGGCCTTCATACACCCAGCTACCAAGTCCAAAGCCTTGAATACGAGAAGACATTTCATGACAGTGATCGTGCGGCTTCCGCAATAGTCTTAGAACAGATCTCAGAATCCAGCTCGGCTCAATTGGGCAATCCGTTCAGAGTGATCCGGGATGTTGCCACTTCCTCACCAAACATTGTGGGTACGAAGCCCTCTTGTGCTGTGAGTTGTATCTCCACCTTGTCGTTTTTTGATGGAACCTGTTGATGGCTGGAAGAGTGCTGAACCTTAAGGCTTGCGCTGATGTGCCGTGGCACAAGGTAACAACCCCGACTGCGACTGGTTAGAATCGCTTGCACTGAGAAGCCAGGCGTACATCAGCCAACCAAGCAACGGCTCGGTTCGCCAAACCCACATCTGCTGCTGATCCTTCGGGTGAAATGAAAAGATAGGCAGCTCAACCTACTTTGATAGCCTGCCCTCGGCCTGAAGCACCTCCAAGTAGCAATGCAGGATCCTTGAATCATCGTGAAGTTAGTTCGTGAAATATCGAAACTAAAGACATCATGTCTTTGATTTCAAGAAAAATGAGGCTCAAGCAGCTCCACAAATGGACTCTGCAATCCTTAAAGAAAAGGAGCTGAAAACATCTAAGACAAACATCTGATTCAAAAATGGGCGCTAGCATGAGCCGCTACCAGTCTTAGCATGTCTAAGCTACCAACAATTCAACATCCATGGCTTGCAACCCACATGAGATGGCACAAGACGCCCGTGGGTCTTTCTTGCTTCGGTCTCAGTGCCGTATCATGACTCCTGCACTGCTTCGTTTTTCTTAAACATAGAGACCTTAGCATCTATGACTACGAAAATTCACCAAGCCTGTGCATGTTTCTGTGGCTGGTTGCTCCCTGTTCTCATGCAGAAAACACCGGTACAGCTGTGGAAAGGCTGAGTTTGTAGGTCGTGTAGATTCGTGTAGTACGTGTAGTATCAACAAATCTACTAGTAGGCAGTCAAGTCAGCCAGAGTCAACCAATATGTTTCTCTGAATGCACCCAAACACAATCTGCCAATTTCATCCAATTTCGCAAGGCGCGACTTTTCGCTGACTTCGGCCACGAGGCACGGTGCAGATGAGATGTGGGCCCCATTTCAAAAAAGGAGCCATACCACATTTCGCTATCAATTGAGGAATCGCAGCATTTCTCACGATTCTCTGAAGATGCCCCAAACTTCTGAGATCCTGGGGGCTGACCTTGCTAGTTTCGGAAAGAGCTGAATTTTCTTTCAGCTTTAGAAAACTTGAACAGCTTCCTCAGACTAACCTTGCCTGACAGGTAGAAGATGTAAAGAGTTTCAGAACTGACATGCCTTTGTTGTCCTCCTTTATCCCTATCAGGATCCTTGAGGATCCTTTAGGTGACGAGACAGCCGGCCTTGACTTTCATCTTTTCTTTTTCCGACCCTTTACTGCTTCCTCTGGTGCTGGCTTCAGCATTGCATGCCCAGTGGCCTTCGGGGAAATGGGAAGATTCAAAAACGAATCTAGCAAATGATTGAGGTTGGTCTGCACGCGCCTTGATATGCTTGAAGAGGGTCGATCTACTTGGGAAGTCCTACAATTAAATGAGTGACAATTTCTTCAAAATCCAGATTGCAGACATTGCACCAGAGTCGCTGTCCTCTTTGCAAACTCCGCAGGTATTGCCCTGCAGACAAATCAGTGACTCAAACAGTCACTTAAAAAAAAATCCATTCAAATCAGCATCTGCGCCTCAGGTATGGGTCCATTCAAATCTGCATCCTTGGCCTCTTGGCTTCAGCTTCATACACACACAACAACAGATGAAAGATATGAAAGGACCCTCTAATTTGCCTCTTGTTTGCTTGCCCTTTGTGCCTTCTTGACACCATTGACCTTTGCGTTCGGAGTTGGCTTGGACTCAAATAGACTCTGGACATGACCCGTTGTTGCATCATCAGCCCTATTAAGGTAATGCTCTCCAAGGAGGCTCACAAGATG
Source organism: Breviolum minutum Mf 1.05b.01 (assembly GCA_000507305.1). Lineage (NCBI taxonomy): Eukaryota > Dinophyceae > Suessiales > Symbiodiniaceae > Breviolum > Breviolum minutum. Next base: position 150,435 of record DF240140.1, read on the forward strand.
TCACATGTGTGCATTGCTTGCGGCGGCTCTGAGATTTTGATGCAGCCTTCAGGCTAGACATCTTGGTGTACAGGTGAAATCTTCTGCGGGTTGTCTGCCACAGTGAAACTCTTGACTACGCAAAGCGCAGAAGGGCAAAAATTCCAAAAACATCCAAGAACACATTACAGTAATCATCGACCTTGTCTTGCAAATTCTTTAGCCTTGTTGTTTCCACTCTTCCAGACTCCACTTTGTGCCCAAAAGATTGCTTTGCGAATCACGTGGGGTGAAACATAAATGTACATTCTGCCAGGATAATTCTGGCAACATTTCTGCACCAGATGGGCATCATTTCTGAAGTGAAGATGCACGACTTGTTCTGTGTCAAAAAGGAATGTCACTGTCAATGCATGTTGGATTTTCGATTGGATTGGCCTTTGAAAGTGCATGGGAAAGCCTTGACCATTCTACGAAACGAGAGCTCAGCCTACTGTCATTGGACGCCCCAGACTCTGAAGTTCCATCGACGCGTTCTCAACTTGGCAAGATTGTGGTCGAGAGGACTTCGGTTTGGGAACGTAGTCAGTGTGCTCTCGAATTCGAGGAGTCATCTGCTTTGGAACTTGAGCACAAGCTCCAGACCACAGCTTCACAAAAGGATCCGCGGTCAGTTTCACCCTCTTTGGGTCAAATTTGGGATTCAATTGCGGAAGGATTGATAAATTGCCTCTGCAAATGTAGGAACGCAAGACCTTGTTTGTTTGGGATAAAATTGCGTGGGAGAAGCCAGCTAAGCGAAGCTCCGCCAAACTGAAGCCAGCAGCTCGAAGTTCATTTGCACCCATGCCGGCCTCAGGTTTGTCAAGAGAATCAGGGGCTTCACCGATGAAACAACAAATGATCCTTGGAATCGTCATGTATCACAGCTTCCAGCCAGCTGAATGTCAGGGTCTGCACGTTGTTTGAATTGGCTAGAACCAGAAGATGATTATCTGTATTCATCTCTTTCTGTTGGCACTGAAAGCAAGCTGTGGTTTTGAGGGAATTCGAAAAGAAACTTCATGAAATACCCTAAATACATCTCTAAAAACTCATATTTCCAAATCGCTTACTGGACGCAGCAGATCAAAATCAATCAAAGTCCAGCTTGGGGGGATGCCAAGAGCACTTTACAAGGTTGATAGTTAAGAAATGTTAAGGAACATTGAGGGCAGGAGTGTGTGTGTGTGTGTGTGTCAAAGAAGTGCATGATGTGAATCTGTATGAAGTGAAATCACCATCCATTAACATGATTACACCGGCATGGACCAATGGAACACTAAATTCCTGCCTTCCGAAGTTCAGTCGCGGAAAATCCACATCTTCGCATTTCCAGCGCTGTGAAATCAGCTGCGAGAATCTGTCTGACAGGAATGCCCGCAGCTTTCATGTCTGAAATCCCATAGCCAGATCTCTGGAGTTCTTTTGCACTAAAATCTTCTTCCAGCCAGAGTGTACGGCAGTCGTAGACTTCAGGAGAGATGTATCGTACCGGCTTTGAACACTTCAACCGTAGCATCATTACGCAAAATTCTTCAAAGTCGATCTCTCCAGAGCCGTCGCAATCAAAATCTCGCAACAATCCTCGAAGCTGCTTGGTCTTCATTGCAAACCCAAGTCTCCGAAACAAATGGTCCAGTTCAGCTACAGCCATGTAGCCAGAACCAAGGGTAGCATCATCAAACAAGGACTTCAGCTCTTCCACTTCCTCCTTGTCCAGGAATTCGCGGTAATTGATTCTTTTCCGATGCTTGCTGATAATGGCCCATGAAGCAGCAAAGCCAGAGAAGTCCAGTTCCCCTCCTTGCTCCACTTCTCCGATCACCTCATCAATCTCATCTTCTGTCCCCTTGCAGCCGTGTGCTTCCAAAAGGCTTTTCATGTCAAGGACAGAGATTCGTCCACGACATTCGGTATCCATCCTATCAAACATATCTTCAAGCTGTTGAATGGACTTCGGATCTAAGTAGTCAATATAGTCAATCAGATCTGCTCGAGGCCTTAAACGGGCCATCTTGATCTCTAGGATGCACAGCTCTTCAAATTCAATCTCTCCACTTCCATCCGCATCAACTTCACGCATGACTTCACGGATTTGTGAGCGTGTCAAATTCTTGCCCAGCTTCTTGAACATACCATACAACTCATCTGCACCAATGCGGCCATCGCCAGAGCTGTCAAAACTTTCAAAGGTCTCTTTGAGATCTGCAATCTTTTCCGGGGTGAAGTATTCTCGATATTCGATGTCTGCTACCGGCATGGCAGAAGAAACTGCTGGCTGAACAAGGCTGACATTGAGCCCGGCTGGCCGGTCAGGACAGGTCGACTAGAGTGGCGGTGGAAGTGGCCAACGATAACATTAGAACATCATTAGAACGTCAGGCAGAACTGAGGCCCAAGCTTTTTCATGACTTTAAACAAACAAACATGGATGGAGCTTCCCTCTTTCAAGGTGCAAGTGATGTAGGTGGGCTACCAACTTCTAGTACACCATATCAAAGACTATGACTACTCTGACTAAGATTCTTCCTGAGGTTTTCGCAAGTTCTTGCACATTCTCTCTCTCCTCCAGTCCAACACAACAAAGTCGTGGAAAGAGGACGCCAGCCATGAAAGGCAGGTATGACAGACCACGGCTCTCATCAAAGGGAAGCCCCCAAAAACATCAGGAACATGGATGTTTATCCTGTGCTTTTTTTCTTCTACTCTACCTACTGAGGACTGTCATCTGCAAGAAATAAGCTCAGAGTCTGATGATCAGAGGTACCGAAAAGCATCTTCCACAAAGCAAAAACACATTGCAGTATGTTGCAATCCCATAATCCCCAGATCAAGTTCATTTCAAATCTATAAAGGATTCCTGTCTTTTCTGCAAAGCTGCAGCCATTTGCTGCTCCCTCTTCTGTGCCCTGGCGAATTGTTGTCACTGTCACAATTGACAAAACCATACAAAACTATAGATCTCAAAGATCATTGAAACAGTAGTCTTTACAACTACATACAACTTCCTTGAAATGATTGTCTCTCTTAAATGTGCCTTTCCTTCGGCTAGTTTTCCGCGCCTGCGACCTCGAATATCATTGCTCGCTTCTTCGCTACTATCCTCTTCCTCCTGGTCCATCCACAAGAATCTACTTTTCAAGACGTTCAAGAAATCAAGCAAGAAACAAATAGAAAATGAATAAAAAAGGATAACAGATGATAACAGGACACAAGGAAAGCACCTCTGCAGGTACTGGATCGGATCGAGTTGGTGTTGGATAGCCTCATTTTGCTTCCATGTTGCAAAGACATCCGTGCACAAACTTCGGGATTACACTCCTTAAAAGTCTTTTAAAAAAAACACACAGGAGCCTTGTCCGACACCATTCTTGCGGGCGGCAAAGCGAGCAAGAAAATCGTCCTGTGGTTTCGGGAATGAAGACCAATTTTCATGGATTTTCAACTATATGGGTGTTTCCAAAAATAGTGGTACCCCAAAATGGATGGTTTATAATGGAAAACCCTATGAAAATGGATGATCTGGGGGTACCACCATTTTTGGAAACCACCAACTATTTCCATCAGCGAACTGCCAAGTGAGCCAAAAATGTCACGTCACTCTCAGACCTCATCACTCCCACTTTCACTGGATTCCTCCTGATCAAAGCCGCCAAGGAACCCAAAAGTGACTAATTACTCTGTATAAGAAAGGCCTGTCTAGATTTTAGAAATCACTTGAAAAGGTCAAACAATGCAAAATTGAGGCAATGTAAACTGCAGAGGTTCCACATCGTGCTAGTCTTGCTATACATCCTTTGTATTCCTTTGTAAGGATTGCCTGTTGATTGCGACTTAGTCAGCCCGTCAGCCCAAATGATAAAGTGATAAACCTTCAATCTAAAGATTCTAAAGGTGGAAAATCTCGGTGAAATCTCCAAAAATCATGTCCAGTCAAACATTGTCAATCAAAATCGCCCTCATATGACAAACCAGCACCCAAATATCGCAAATTCCCACCTGCGCTTCTTGTTTTTCTTTCACTGCTTCCTTCACGGTGGACATTTTTGGCGCTTCTTGCGCTTCCTTCTGGGCATCTTGGTGACCAGCTAGCTCCACTGCCGTCTCATCTGGTCCTGTCAGGTGAAGATCAACAAATTTCGAGGATGGTGCCTGAAGGCCGTCATCCACAAATTCGAACAGACTCAATGGATTTCCAGCGTATTGCCTTCATCATCACTTTCTTGTAATCTATCCTCATTCTTGGCTTCTTCCTCCAAAATTCAGGGTTTTGGAGTCTGAACTCTATCGGTTTTTTACGATTTTCTGTAATGTGTGTGTGTGTGTGTTGCCTCCATTTCTTTGTCCAACTCCTTCCTCAGCTTTGCAACAACCTCATTTCAATGTCATGACTCAGGCAAAGCACGTACAGATGAAAAGGATCCCCGCCTGCAAGTGCTTTTTGCTCTTGGCATGCTGATCGAAAGCCTTTTTGCGAGTGTGCTTGCGTACATTTCCGTTGAAAGATGCTGATATCGTTGAAAGAGTCTGAAGAGTCAACCGAAGGACAAAAAGAAGGCCGGCCTTCTCGGATTTGAAACTCTTCCGACAGGGTTCACAATAATACTCCACCTTGGTTGGCTCATCTTCTTGACTTGTATGACTTGGAATATGGATGCACAGCATTGCCCATTGGACCGGACTGCTGAGTACCCATGCCTGCTCCTCCTGTGATCCGTGCCAAAAAAAAGAGTCCATAATGCAACAAACACACGTCAAGATAGACACACAATCTAGAATCCAACGTTCAAGGTCCAGTCCTCGCTTTCCTCCTCTTCCTTTCAAAGAAAACTACAATCGACTAAGCCTGAAAGTAAAGAAAGGGTCAAAACAAAGCGACCAGGCTGTCCTCACTTACGACTTCTCCTCGGGCCCTTTGTTCCTCAAAAGATTTTCAGTTTTCATCATTTTTCATCGATGTCAATGACGGACCATATGAATTACAAGCCTCCTTTAGAGCTTTGGTTTCGGCCCAGCGCTCCTGCACAGTTTTGGTTGTTACAGTTGAGTCAGATGGTTGGAACCTCTACAACTACACCAGTTTGAAAGTTTGGATTGACATCTTTGGTCCCAAGATCTGTAACTGAGTTCTTTCAATGTGCGGAATCTATTGGAATCTGACTTCTGAATCCGTCTGACTTCTGCTTTACATTGTCGTATTATGGTGTCCTCTATTGTTTATCGTTCATGGTCCTTTTCAGGATCTTTCAGGTACGTTTCCAGATTTCAAACATGGTCTGCTTCCTAGCACTGGGAATTACACTGCGCGTTCTGCCTCTTCCGCTTGTCTTGCCGCTATTTTTCGCTCTTCTCGTTCTTTGACCTGTCCGCAACAAGTAAACAAGTACAGAAGATGATAGAAGCATGTTTCTTATGACTGTTGCAAAGTCATGTCAATGTGTGGAAAGGTGTGATCATCTCAATGATCAAGTATTATGGTACTACGATGGATGATCTTGGGCTTGATCATCTACAGTACTTGACTGCTCAGCTGAACACTAGGCTTTCGAGTTCTGGACTTGAGACTTGCCTGATCAGCTTTCTGCTTGTCTTTCTGCGCTCGATCTCTTTGATTCTTTTCAATGTTCTCCTGTCTGTAATCGTCTGAGACAGCAGTGTAATCGAAAGAAAATCAGGAATAGCAGGTCTTTGGGATTCAACATGGCAAATCGGAGAAAGTTGTCTTCTCGTGACGGCAAGAAATGCAATGGAAACAAACGCCTTCATCTGTTGTTTTTGGTGTGCAAGAACTCTTGGGTCGCGTTTCTGAACGAACCTGCGCATGTAAGCTGCTTCCACTGATCGGCACCGTGGACAGCAATTAGGAACTCGGACTCTAAAGGAGACAGATTTATTGTTGTTTCCCATCTCAAGATAGGGGCTGGACTTCACCAGTTGACGGACTTCGGCGTTGAATTTCTTTTTTTCCTCCTTCAAACACAGCATCCCGTTCATCCCTTTCACTGAAAAAAGGATACTCAGCTGGATTCGGCAATTTCAAAGAGAAACAAACTTTCATCCAGCGCCTGTCTGGCTTTCTTGTTCTCCTGATCCATGAATCGAAGCATCAACATGTTGGTCTTGCTAAGACTTCTCCTACCAATGCACCTGCTCCATCGCTCTTCGAACCTGACGGTTCTGTGCCTCTTTCGGATTCCACCTTTACAAACCAAGCATTGCATGAGAACAGCATGGATGCTGAACAACCCTTGGTGAGGAAAGGCCCTGACGGATCAGCATGGCCAAAAGCCTTCAATAAAGCGAGATTTTTTTGAGGGCATTCTGTAAATTCAACGAAGACCGGAGAACGAGTCGGGCCTTTCTGGAGCAGAATTCAAGCCAATTCCTGGGGTGAAAAGAATTTTGAGTGGACTTTTCCGTGTCAGCATCTAAGTGCACGTGACGTGCCTGTAGAATGCTGCAACATCTGCCCACTCTGCGTCTGCTCGTCCAAATGGAGGCATGACCACGTGCTCTTCATCAGCATCCTACAAACAGAACGCACTGCAACTTTTCGGTGATTTTTCCCAACTCCGGTGGGCGAATAAAATATTCAGGAGTTTCAAGCATTAGTGTCTATACATCTTGCCTCCCACTGTTCCTCCTCCGCATCAATTGCCTCCAGGCTCTGCAATGCAACTAGACGTTTCATGTATCTGACGCGGATGTCTATGTCTGATTCTGTATCTTTCATCATGGGCCTCAAACAACTCCCGATATACTGTGAAGAAACCCTGAGAATCATCACCAAATCCTTCAAAGCAGGATACACCTCAGCATAGGTAGAACACCAAATGGGAGCAAATATATAAGATAGGATCATTATGGATCACTGTACCTTGATGGTACCATCCAAAACCAAAACATCAGAAAGCAAGCATCAATTTTCACCAATTGGGCTGCATGAGCTAGTAGTCAGCTCACATCTCAGCAAAGCACTGAAGTACTTGTACAGATTGATTTTGGTCTTGAAAGGGTCCTGTTTGGCGAACAAGGAAGTCCCCAAGGAAAGATTCGACTTGAGAGCACTGGACAGCTCGAATTCCAATCCGGCTCCTCACCGGGCCCATCATCGCCTCTTAGTATCTGCTCTCGATGAGCATCATACCAAGCTCTTTCCTGCTGACTTTAAACGATTTCAAAGCAAAGAATTGCTCAGACTTTAGCAAAAATATCACTATATCAGATTATAGACTATATGACATTGATTTACATTGTCTATTTCGACCGCTGGTCCAGTTGTGTGTGTTTTCCCCCATGCCGTCTAAACATCTCTCAATTAATGCCTCGTTCAATACCCACTTGCCGCACTTACTGCTTGTTTGAAAGTTCAAAGCACCATGGCTACTACATGAGCATTCACAGCTCTCAGACTTCCACTTCCAGGGTCACGATTGTAGTAAATTCCCGGTGCCCAAATTGCAGCTCCTGCACATCTGACAGAACCTGAGTCACTCAAACAAGTCACTCAAACATCTTCGCCTGCATAATAACAGGATTTGCATTTAGCATTGTCATTTTCTCAAGAAAGCAGAAACCACCCGTGACTCAATATCCATGTAAAATAACCAGCATGGGAATAACTCACATCAAACCGTACTCTCACAATTTGAAGTGTTCAAGTACAAACTGAATTAATATGGGATGCAATACAAACCTGAACAATGAAGGGGGTGGTCATCTTTTTGTGAACAAGAGTCCATCCACCTCCCTTCATCCTCTATTTAGGGGGTCACCATGAATACCTGCTCATGCATTTTACCTTTCAAGTTTCCTGAGGTGCCCCAATGTTTAAGGTAACTGTGATTATTGCAGTCTGTATACGTAGTCTAGAATATATAGTATATCTTTCTATTGCAGTAATCTGCAATACAAAATTACCAGCAATCGTATTGGTCTGCTATATGCTGTCTCAATTTGAGAATTCACCCCCCAAGCACCATCTCAGAGGCGTGCGGAATAGGCTTCCTGAATCTGCTGGAATCTCTTGGTTGCCTCCTCCGGACCTTGGGTCCATCCGCATTCCTTCCGGATTCTAAACTGAATCTGAGCACTTGAGTCCTGTACACATGCCATTCTGGTGGGCTTTGTCCGGGTGCATGCGCAAAGCGAGCCTGCAGTAAGCACAGCTATGTATCGAATCTCGAAGCCAAACAGAATGATCAAGGTAGGAAAGGACTGAGAGAAGTGAATCACAAAATAAAAAACTGAGTAAAAGCATGCGAAAGAACATAGAGTTCTTGACAGAAAAAGGAATAGAATTTCATATTCTGCTGACTGGAGACTTGCGATATGTAGTTTTGATCTCTGCAGCATCACACTTTCTGTCCAGACCTGAAATGTCGAGGAGACACACAATGACAAAGAAATATATAGACATGCACATGAAGATGTACAGCTCTGATTCTACCGAGTTCATGGCCCAGCAACTCATAGTAGCAAACCCTCAGATAGATATTTGTTGCAAGATGTTGCAAGTGCAAAAGCAAATTGACCAATCCTGTCAGCAGGCTGCGCTACTGTCACGTCTTTGAGGCCCTGGCTTCTTATTTTTGTCTGCTGAATTCGTCATGAGATGCTCGGGCTTAACATGTAGAAAAGCAGTTTGATTCGTCAGGAGGAAGGCTGGTGATGTTGCATAGTGGGCTTCTTCATTGTTGTCTGCAGAGGTACACTGGAATTTTAGTTGACGGAGCGCACGATGTGCAATCATGCTCTGCCTTTTGGTAAATACTCGTTTCTCTTATCTTGTTGATATCATGTGCAAGAGCAAGAATTTGTCTGCGGGAGATCACGTCAAACAGGTCATTCATTGTTCCCAACAGACCCTTCATGAATCTTTTTGTGTTCCTTGGTTGGCAGGCCTTGTAATTACAGTACAGCATCTCAACTCAAATGATCAAATCATATTAATGAAATCCATATCGAGTTCCAAAATCATACCAAATCACACCTTTCATGTCAGAAGTTTGGGCAACTGCTTCAGTGCAAGTCAGGCCTTTTTTTCCTGCTGCAGAATGTACTCTAGCACTTGCCAGCGCGGCAGGATGTTGGCAATCAAGAAAGCACACTTCTGCAACTTTCACGTCCAGAAACGGCAAGAATCGCCATGTGCTGGATCAAGATTGTCTTTACAAGCAATAAAGGGCTCCAATATCGGAATGTACTTCAGTTTGCTTCAGCTTGAAGAGGGTCCACAACGAATGAATGGAACTCATACACTCAAAAATACCGAAAGAAGTTTCAAGGTTGAATATTTCATCAGTATCATCTGCTCGAATCTAGGGAAACTTCGGAATTTGAAACGTTCCAGGCACCTTCAAAAGTGGTGCACGTGCCAATGGTCCACAAGCCCTTGGCAACCCCTAGGCTTCTGTACGACAGCGAACTGCTGAGGTATCTGTCCGGGTCTGCGAAAAGCATGAGAAGTCCTCCCCCGATATTGTTGTGTTTCCTATGCGTGAAGCTCAGCAATAAGTCAATGTGAGTGAGCTCCTTTCCCAATTTCTCATGCAATTGGAGATTTACTCAATATTCACTACTTGAAATGTTCAAACCCTTTGTATAGTGTGAAGTCTGGGATGCAGAAACTGCCATCATTCCGCCTCAGGTGCCTGCACCAGCCTTGCGATCTGAGCCTGCAGTACTGAACTTCTCACTTGAAAACAGATCGAGAAAAGAATAGAAACATATGGAAAATCTATGAATAACATGAAAATAGCATGGAAATAGGAAAAAAAAACAGCAAGCCAGCACCTCAAACATTCAAGATCCTTGGTCTAAATGCACCCCTGGCTCCATTTTTAGGCACCCCAACATTTGGATATCGGAACGAAAGCTGCGGTCTTGGCTGGCTGGGCACCTCAGTTGCAGCACGTTCACTCAGGTATGCGGATCATGAACCCATCCCGCTCAGCTCGATTCCAATTGATCCAAGATGCTGCGACTTTGGCATCAAGCTTCGCATCAACTTCCAGTGATCTGGCAGATTTTTCTTCGCACCTGTCGAAGAATAAGTTGACTGATGGCCAGGAGAGATGCAGCCAAACATCAGCAACGCCCGGAAAGGTGCCTGATAATCATCCCACATCCGAGGAAGAAACCAAAACTGATAGCACCGCCCACCACAGAGACTGGCAATACCTGAAGAACACAAAAGGAAAGCTTGCAGGAATCATAAAGAGATTCAAACGATTCAAACATAGAATATAATGGTGTACATATATACTGCAGTACATATATATATACATGATATTATATATAATATATAATTATTCTTTATTATTCTTTATCATTCATTATTATTCATTATTATTCATTATATATACTTTATATCATTATTATGTTTCATGAAACTCATTTTTGTGGGCACCAATATGTTTCTCTGCGTGACTGCCACCCATGCTCCAGTCAGCAGGCCGAAGCAACCGCCAACTGTTGCACCTTAAAAAATCATGGTGTTTCCTTTGACAAAATGGTCAGCCGTTAACTTTCAAGCCAGGAACAGATGGAACAGTTTGTCAGTTTGATGCGGCTTCTGTTTTCTGATGTGTGATTCGTGGAAAAAGCTATGCTCAGCTGTTGGCCCATCTTCGCTCCGAGTTGGATATTGCTCACACACTGCCATACTCGAGGATTCTGAATCCATTGCCCTTCAGAGCTACCTTGGTACGAGTGCAGACATGTCGAAAGCATTGGGTATGCGTCGGTATTAGAATTTCTGTGCGCATCAAAATATGTTTGAATCATTTCATACCCATACCATCCATGCATGCTATATTTACCTACATTTGGTTGAATTTGATGGTAAATGTAGGCAAATATACCAGTCCCATGGATGCTATGGGATATGACTTCTATCTTCAAATCTTCCCTAAGCGAAGCACTTCTCCTTGCATAGTGCGCGTCTTGCAGGCCATCCGATTCGTACACATTTGATCCATACCTGGAGACCCTTTGACAGGGACCATCTTCAATCAATAGATGTGAATGTACGGGCATATTCTTAGTATCATTGCTATGACATCATAAAAAAGCAGATACTTTAGATATTTCATATGCTGCTCAAGTCAACAACACATTGAAATTTGACACTCAACTCCAAGAAGCACTTGGAGAAGTCGATACTCTCATACTTGTTGGATGGCGTAGCCTGCACAGGTGCTTGCTGACAAGGATCAACAAGGACGGACAAGGGGACATGTCAAGTGATGATTATATAACAATTACCATCATGTATACAAGTTATTACATGACACATGACTACAATCCTAAACAAGCATTTACCCACAAGTACCATCAAGTACCATGTGACAAACCAGCTTTCTTTTTTGATCCTTTTTGGTTCCAAGTAGCTGGAGGAGGCACTGGGGCAGCAGGTGGAGCAGAAAATTTTCTGGTGGCAGCCGCTGCCTTGATCTCACGTGCCTCAGCTGCACCAGTTGATAGGTAGCTTATCCCATTAAGCTAGTGAAGGACGCCCCCTAGCAAAAAAAACGGCCAACTCACAAAAATTAGGCAACAATTCACACATAGTTTTTAGCACGGTCGCCTACTGTCGCCTACATCATATATTTTCAAGCAGTTTATGAATACTACCCTCAAAACCTTAAAATCAAAACAGGCTCAAGACCTACCACACCCCAATACATCAAAACTCTACCAGTCAGACAAACATAATTTTTGATAATACAATATTATGAAAAATATGTCATCAACTCCTCAACCAAACAGATTTCCGTATTTATTTCAATTTCTTTATCTTGTAATATTAATCCTTTTCTGCATCTGCCATTTTATTTACCTTTTCTTCTTCATCGTTTTTAATCGTTTCGTTATGCTTATGCTTCTCTGTTTGTCAATGCTTAGACCGCCTACATTTTTTCACTTTACAATGGCAGTAATCACAAAACACTTCAAGTTGCTTATAGTTTTGTTGTATTCTGTCTTTTTTTCATTTCCTTTATCACGGTTATCTTGGTAATATTCTTGCCCGTATGCCTTGTCGTGTTCTTTATTATTTTGGCGGTTCAGTTTCCTTTGTTCATTCTTCTTGTCGCGGTGTTTGTAATGATATTCCTTGAAATATGCACGACACTTACTGCAGTACTTGTGTTCATCAGGTTCTTTTTCATCTTAAATTTGCAACATTTTTGCTTATCAAGAACTTCCAAATATTTAGTTAAGCGTGTCATTCCCTTAAGTATATACCAAGCCTCACTATGTAATAAAACCCCAGAAGCAAAACAGCAAAACAAAAAATATCGAAAAATATTACCTTATAAAATAGTAAGCATTGTATAAGGTAATGTATGTAGTAAAATAGATGATGTAGTATGTAGTAAGCGTATTATATCACCTATATATGGCTTAGTTGATGTTGTAGAGTTTGCATGTCTGTAGAAGTCAGCATCCCTTGGGTCAGTAGGTTTATAAAGGCAATTTGTGCAGTATTCTTCTCCCTTTACTGTTATACAGTCAATGTTTGGTTGTTGATTATGTCATCGCGAAATTCTCCTAATGTTAATTTACCTGTGCTTTGTTTCTTGGCAAAATCTTTGTATCTCTGATACATCTGAAGTTTATTGCACGATGACTGGACGATGCCACATAATTGTTGAGTAAAAACTCATCTACCTCAAAAAATGGTTTATCAAGGTGTTATCATAAGCAAGTTTTCCAGAACTCATGTACAGAATATATATACGTAAAAATAATAGCTAATACGTCTTTAAATATATTTCCTAGAACATGAGTTTTATTCAATAAATAACATTTTTGTAGTAACATATTATTTATTCAAAATCATACTCCGACTTTACCAAAATCATACTTCGACTGTACCAAAATCATACTCCGATTTTACCAAAATCATACTCCGACTTTACCAAAATCATACTCCGATTTTACCAAAATCCCACTCCGACTTTACCAAAATCAAGACCGACTTTGTTCAAGAACAAAATCACACTCCGACTTTACCAAAATCACACTCTGACTCTACCAAAATCAAACCCCGACTTTGTTCAAAGACAAAATCACACTCCGACTTTACCAAAATCACACTCTGCCTTTCCTACACCACCAGTTCCGATAAACAATTCTAGTAATTTCATATCATCATGTTTGAATTATTATATGGAACCCTAGCTAATTAATACATACTCATCTACATCTTTTATAATTTTGTAATACTCTAGCGTTTGCTCTTTTCGTTGTTTTCTTATTCTGATTCAACAACTTAAGATATTGTCCCCCACTCTTTCCTTACCTATGGGTTGTTCAATTTGTCCACCAGTCATATATTTTAATTATTCCTTGTACTCCTCTTGATAAGTCTCATTAGTGTGAATGCTCTCCAAACATTATCTAATATATCTATATATATAGGTAATATTCCTTCAAGTCATTTTTTAAGCCAAAAATATTTGAATAATATATCATGAATATTGTTTAATTATATGTCTTCTTCACGTCCTTTTTATTTCTTTTTTCTTCTCATTATGTTTCTTCTCTCTAGTTTCCATTTCCATTTGCTATGTGAACAAATCATATGAATCCTTCCTGTTGCAACTATGAATATATTCAAGAACTTCATCCATACAAAACTATAGAAATAATATATTAATATACATTAATATATATTAATTTAATATATATCCCATGTTTTTCCTTAAGTCATGTTAAGTCATTTATTCCAAAATGACCATATGCTAAACTATCTATTGAATTTGTCCAATACCTTTTATTATCATAACTGTTAAAGCTTACTTTTGTAGTATTAATTCTATCTATCTTATGGTTTTTACTCCTAATACTGTTAAATGACCTATGAATAACTTCATTAGTTTCTAAGACTTTGTTGTATTGGTCTTGAGCCTGTTTTGATTTTAAGGTTTTGAGGGTAGTATTCATAGAAGCTCATTATGTACAGGGAATTTCACATCCCAAGTGGTGCAGGATTGCTTCCATCAACAGTATGTGTAAGTTGCGTAAGATTGTGTAAGACAATGCACTGAGAAGTGGACGTCTGTTTCAGGAGTCTCTCCAAGGACCATGCTATAAAACGAGGACTATAATATACCGACCATTTCCCGCTCCCAAAGACCTGCCTATGAAATCTGAAAAAACAGCGGCGAGATGTGTGAAACAATCTGCATGGCAAAACTATGCAAAACTCAAAATCTTACTGGTAGTCTTCGCGCTTTCAAAACTCACAATCATCTGAAGCAACCGATTCTTTTGCCCTTCTCATGTTGCGTGCTTTGCCCTGGATCTTCAAGGCTTGGACCTGGAGAAGGGGCGGCTTCAAGGCACTTTGCCCATCCTCAGCTTGGAGACATCGCTGCAGATCTCATCAACCGATGTCTACCTCCTCATGACGTAGAACTCTTCGGTGCACGTGCAGGTTGCGAAGAAAGTCTTCGAAGTGACCAAACGCCGTCGCTGTGAATTTCACGCTTTCCAATCCGACAGGTGCTAGACGTCGTATGCCAAAAGAGTTGGGGAATCGCTGGAAGCCACTCCACCAGTGAAAGAGAATGTAGAAGGTGTTGTTCTCCAGATGACATTCAACTCATCGCTTTGTTGGAGGCTTTACTACACGCTTGCACACTCTCGGGATCCAGTCGACCTACAGTAATCATGTCGAAAGTGCAACTAAAAAAGTGCAGAGTTACAAGCACTGGACACCGCATCAGAGTTCCAAACACATCATCTTGCCCAGAGTGCAGAAGGCCCGGAGAAGGTTGAGCTTGAGGTGTGTAGTCCTGAAGCAGACGGTGGCTGCTACTGTATACATTCAGTGTTTTCCCATTGTTCTACATGACGATTCTAAACCAGCCACCACTACTGTTGAGATGGATTCTCAGCTTCTCTTGCTCGATGACACTTATCCAACGACATTACAATACCTACATGATTGCTTTCAAATCAAACCTTGGATTCAAAATGCAAATCTTCTCTGAGGATATGGCTCAAAAGGAAGCCAAGTCATGTCCTTCAGGGCTATCCATCGGTTCACACGGGAGTCGCTGAGAATCATTTTCCCCGAACTTCCAGTCCTTGCACTCACCGATACCTGGAGATACCACGAACCCGCAATGTGGCACCTAGGCAAATGTGGCTTTGCTTGCTAAAGTGCCTGAGTCTAAGTGTATGAAGTCTCTGTATGACCGTTATCATTGGAATCAGAGCTTGGCAACAGAGAAAATGCAACGAGCCTCCGTATCTGTTCTCCTTTGCAAACCAGTCCTTTGTCTTTGAGAGCACTGATTCAAAGCAGTGCTTTGGAAGGCTGGAAGAAAAGAAAAGGAAAGAAAAGACTCTGGGTACCACAGAAGCCTTACAGTATTATGGTGTAACGGAAAAATGTTGTCATTTCTATATATTGTTATTACACATGCACATTTTCGCGCAGGATATATGTGTATAGATCCATATCTCTTTGCCAAGATGCACAAGGCCAGGTAGTTCAGCATCAGGGACCACTGCCAAAAGTCGCACAGTCCTGCCAATGCTGAAGAGCGAACATGAACTTGTGCACCAACTCGTGTCAAAGGGTACTCATAACTCACATGACTTTGTATCATTGATGTACATTGCACATCATTTTGCCACACTTTCATGCACTTTCTCTATCTTTCTCCTTCTGACCGCAGCACCTGAGATCAAACTCTGACTGCCATGAAGCTGCAAGAATACGGTTTGCTCAGGTGAGCGCTCATGCCATCTGATCCAAGATTGGCAACAAAAGCCTGCAAAACTCAATCGCTTCCACGGAAACTGCACGCATTTGAAACCTGAGAGCATGTTACCTGATACGAAATCAAGAGCCCTTGCCTCAACCACTGAGATCAGCGATGCCTCATCCAGAATTCGAACATAAGATTGATGCCTGACTGATCATCCTCAGCGTTTAGCGAACCTCCAATAGGGACCATGACAAGAGCTCCAGGCTGGCAGCCTTGTTTGGGTCCTCTAGACCAAAAACCTGAGGCATTGTGGCAGTTGGCTCAACATCGGGATACCTGTACTGTGACTAGATAATGAACGGATATGCTGAAAAGTGATGCCCACCTCTTTGGATGTGATGGTCGTCCTGCATATCTCACAAATTTTGATGCATAGCCGCATAGGTCGGCAAAACCCTCGGAGCAGCAAAAGTTCAATGTTTGGGCCTTGATGTGCGGAGGCTCAACACCTCAGCAAGCACCCTTCAATCATCCAACTCTCACGGGAGAATTTGTGATGCTATGATGATGATCATTTCTTAATTAGCATCGCAAGATCTTGCAAGTCGTGTTTTATCTCATTTTACTCCAAACACTCGTCTTGGCACAACTGTAGAGAAACTGCTTGACTTGGCTCATTGCTCTCGCATGTGCCAATCGTAGTAGACCCAGTTCGAAGGCCAAGCCTAACAGTTGTCAAATCTACTCTCACATTCGGCAGTCACGGATAGATGATTAATAAATGCGTATGATGAAGGACAGACATGAATGGACTAAGAGACATGCTTGATGTTGCTGCTGTTTTAATAATATTGAACAATAGGCGGCTTCTAACAAATTAGCCAAAAAGACATTATGACTTCCCTGATTCCCTGGGGCAGCAGCCACCACCGATGATGCAGGATGAATCCTGAACACAAAACAACCCAAAGAGTGAAATTGCAAAGCCAATCAAAGCCAATCATAGATCATCTTTAGCTTCAAATGGATCCATTCATGGCTTTTTCCATCCTATTTTCACAATCTTGTGGTAAGCTAAAGACCTTTTCTGAAATCCATTGTCAATTTCCAGATAGCTTCTGGCCAAGTGTCCTCCAATGCAGGTGTAGCCACTGTCAAGAGGCGTAATATTCCAAGGCGATGTTCCACTGCCAAACCTGATTTCAGCTGACAGATATTCTCAGACTTTTTGTAACCCATTGCGAGTGGGCTAAAGAAAATAGATAGGATATCAATGACTTGGTGACTGCTCATCACTCATCCAAGGCCAGATCTGCTGGAAGCTGACTGCAAAAGCAACATGCCTGGCGAACCATGACATCTTCACGGCATTTCGAAAGCATACGCTCGACTCGTCAGATTACATCGTCCATCGAAACAGGAAAGGGACGCTTGTAGGGGTGAGTTCTCTGGATGGCTTGATGAACCAGTAAGCCTCATGTAGCTTTTCTGCGTGCTGCATTACCAAAATCAGGTGACTTTGAATTGTGGTCTACAAAGAACAGCACTATTGGTACTGCCATCTTGGAAGAAACCTGGGTTGGCAAAAAGACTTGTGCTTGTCAGACTGAGCAGAAGGCCCGACTTCCGGCCAGCAGTGTAGAAGAGAGCCTTCGAAGTGGCCTGAAAGGTCAATCAAGAGCCATGTGCCGAGGACTTGTTCCCTTGCCCTTTCCCACTTCATCGACTCGGCTGAAAATGTTGCAGCCGCCAGAGAAGCCACATCCTTCGAGGGAAATGACTTTGTAATGGGAAACTACAGCTTGAAACACAATTTGAATTTCAAGTTGATGTGGGCATGAAGCAAACAGCTGCAATGGAACCCAATGGTGTCAGAATGATAAGCATCCCGCTGCAGCTCCCGGCAGGATTCTTTTGATATGGCCCACACGTCCCTCAAGTAAGCTCAGTTCCTGGCAGGTAAAACGTTGTTTCAAAATTTCAAACAAGCTTTTCAGACGACCAAACAAAGAATCCAAAGTTTCCTTGGCTCTCCAAGTCTCCTATCCAACATCTGCTCATGCAAATCAGCGGGGTGCCCGAACAAACAGCAAACACATGGTGACCTCCTCATCTACCAAGTGAAGTAGGCAAATGCCACGACGGGCCAATGAACCAATCCACTCCTTTCAGGGAATGAAAGGTATGAAGCACAGCTGTGGAAATAAATCTGTCAATTTTGGCGCCTCATGAACTTGTGATGCACACAGCACCAGTCGGACACCGGCCTCTCAGGATGATGCTCACTGGAATGTGAGACATGTTGAAAATACGAAACTGATAGAACTTAAAGACATAAGACTTAAGACATCTTAGAACATTCAGACTCTTCTTGTCTTGGCGTTGAGCTCTGCTACCTGCCATAGCTGCTCAGTAGCAAGCAGCAATTGCTGGTTAAGCCTGCAGGCTGCACAAACCATGCATGACGCCGTCAGGAAGCTTTCATCAACTCCCGCAACTTGATTTCTCCGATGTCTTCCTCTTCCATGGCAGAGCCAAAAGTTTGAAGTCCAGTATTTACTGCTCCGGTTTTTTTCAAATTTCCAAAGCAAAGTGTGCGGATCTCAAGACTGCTCGCGAAATAAATGCAACACTTTGAAGAGATGCGCTGCTCGCCTTTCAAGTTCTTTTCCCGGCATCGTCAAATGCACCTTGGCGCCGCAGTGCATGTGAAGGAAGAACGCGGCTGTCTACAGACGCACAATTTTCAATTACACATGAAAGCTTATAATATTCGGTACTTGCCATTTCTGAGAGGAACACCGGCAGCGGCGCAACGTTCTCATCAAAAACAGCAACTCTCCCTCCAACGACTTCACATGGCATAGCAGAATGAGCAAGCCTTGGATCCGCTTCCATTCGCACAAATTGGATCAAATTGGTTGCAATCTGTTGCATTGATCATAAGTCTCCAACACTCATGCAACATCAGGCTGGGGACCGGGCACTGCAGAAATTACGTGCTGGTCCACCACAGAGACAGATGCTTGCCCATCTGACAGCTTCTAGCGACTGCTGTAAATTAGACAGTCTGGCAGTCTGGCAGTATCATGAATATACAGCGATCAAGCAGCCTGCTGCACTCATGCTTGGCGTGATCGCAGGCACCTGATGCTCTGTAGCATGTTGTGATATTTTTTCTGCGAGGCACAACTGCGCACAAGACTTGCACAGTAGATTCAACTGATTTCAACTGTATATGTATCTTGGCCTTGACGAATTCACCACTTTTCAACCGTTTCGCGGAAGCTGACAACGCTGAACGTCGTGATCTCTCCGGTGTTCCAACTTTTGGATCCTGGGCTCCAATTTGCCAATCATGAGCTTGGCCGCCCTGGCCTCATGTGATCCTTAAGTTGTCTTTTGAATTTGAAATCATTTGATGTTTTGACTTTAGATCTTTAGATGACTTTGGATCTTGTTCAAAGGTAGCTGATGCCGAGCCTCGCAGTTGGACTTCAGCCACAACCAGCCTGAGGCGAGCTCAAAGATTTGCCCTCGAGACTCCAGACGAGTAGATGATAAATACAAGTATCATGCACTGGAACCCAATGCTCAACACAAGAGGATTGACTCATGGACATGGTCAGTCGAGGTTTGTATTGAACTTCACCTGCACACTCTAAAACTTCGTGAATTTTCCAAATGATCATGGGAGAAAACACACAAAACGCAATAAGAAGTCTACAAGTCTTATATGGTGATAATCGTAGTGATACTGATTGACTTGCTTTCTCCATTGCTGGGACCCGGGAAGAGTCTCCAATCGTCGTGCAAGCAAGCAGCACATCTTGCTCAAATTTCCGCTGACCTCAATTCTGCTGAAATCTGATGAAATGTCAGTGTTGAACTCCATCTGCTACTTCACTTGGGTATTGGGAGCATGAAGATTGTCAATGACATTGTGGGGCCAAGAGACCTCCAAGGGAAAGTTTGCGCCAAAGAAAGTTCTTGCCAAACTCGTGAAGGCAGAATCTGTTTCTGTGTCTTCCGCCGTCATACCTGCACTCATCTTCGAAAATCCCACGGCAGTAGCACAATACTAAAACAAGTAAAGCTGAATAATCTAGATTCTCCGGTATAGCCGTAAAGCAAAGCTTCCAGTCTTTATGGACTGTTTCAAACACGGGAATGGCTACTAGAGGCAGCTCAAGATGGTCAAAAACAGTGAAGTATCCACATCCTACCTACATAGCATCTGCTACCATTCCCTGAACTTTACCCGGCCTTTCTTCGGGCAAAGCTCCTGCATAAGCTGGATGGCTTGCGGCAGAACCATTGCCTACGACAGGAAAACAAAGCACCAACTTGACTTTTAATAGGTGACAGAATGTCATACGACAGAGCCTCAATGAACATGAAGCAACTCCACATGTCCTTGGATCAGAGTTGCTGGAATCTTAAGATGTCTTGCACGTTGCAGGAACCAACAAATTGAAGCCAATGTGCCAGTCCTGGCGACTCGCGCGCCCGTCATTGATTGCGTTCACACAGAACTGGAACGCCCCATCTAGCGCAAGGACCTTGCAAGTAGCAAACGATCAGGTTTATAGTCAGGTGCGTTGCATGAGGAAGCATGACAAATGAGCTTCCATGATATTTTCCACTCTGTGGAAAACGTGGAAAACTGTGGAATCCAAGAAAATAAATGAAGTTAATAATTGTCTGCAAAGCTGCCAGTGTGGCAACGCCATCTCCAATCTCCTGCAAGGTGTGAGTGCGAGGGACTACTCACTACTCATTTCAAGAAGAGAAGCCTCCAAAGCAAGTGCCAAGCATGGTTTCATCAGACACAAGCAAACAACATCAAACACCAAAAGTCCTCCGCAAACTTGCAAATGTGCTGCAAAAGAACCTGGAAGGTGTGCCCCAAATCGTTTAAAAATGGAAAACATGGGAAAAAGCTGTAGAAGACATGTCGATGTGTTCGCCTTGGCTATGGGCGACCCTGGCCGTGCCAGGGCCAAGATTCTCGCGGCCGAATTCGTCACGAGTTTTTGTCTCTCGGTGACCACGAGCTGGTCACTTCCACATGGTCCGTACCTGCAGACGGACGTGATGTTGTGATGTTGTAAACTGCATCTGAAAACTTCTCAATGATTCTCAATGTCCAACACAACACTCACAAGCCGTGTCTTATAAACTGCACCCTGCATGTGTGCGCACGATACTTGCACTGCAGCGGCAATGGCCTTTCAAAAGACAGGATACGGTGGGCAGGAATAGCACGACTCATGTCAAGTCCTCCAGGGCCTGGAGAGTTCCACTTATAAGGTCCATGCTACATTGCGTGAGATGCGGAAGATATACCAAACAAGTATAAACAAATTATCAAAACATGAACATTATAACATAGAAATCTGCTGAGAACATACCAGTATACCTCAGATTTCTCACCCTAAAAGATGACTGGTGCTGCTATGAGTCAGCTGGAAAGAACCAAACAGCTGCAGCACTGGCACCCTGCTCAAGACATTATACGGAAACGGTCGAAAGGATTTTCTGGAATATTCTCACAAAGAATTCATGCAGGGTGATCACATCTGCACATCTTTCTATTCCATTCTTTTCATTACAAGTCATTACATTTGCCCATGGTTTCTTATTGTGTTTCAAATCTGACAGTATTGGAGCAACAACAGCAAACTGCTCTACTTTATGCAAATCAAAGCATTGAAAACCTGGAGATGCAAATCATCAGTGATATCAGGAGTTCGATGAAACTCCACACTGCTCTTTTTGCGAATCCATGCAGTCGCCTCGTTTAGAAACATCTGGCTTGCCTGCAGCACTCGAATTTCTGCATGCCTCCAAGCCCTCAAGAGGCGGCTGTGATTGCCTTAAAAAAGGAATCAAGTGAGACTACAAATATCATCAAATATCTACAAATCTGCAAGAGTCAAATTGACATTCAATGCAATCTTCGAATTACTGCTGCCTTTCTGCATGTTCCACAACATCATACAACCATATACAACCTATACTCCAACCTGGTGCAGCATCCAGGCTGTTACATTGACTCACTTTTGGCCCGTTCTACTTCGACGTGACGTTATCTGTTTAAAGCATGTCAAGATATGTCAAGATATGTCAAGATATGTTCAGCATGTTCTAATTCATCGGGCAATTCTGAGCATCATCAAGGTTAGCTTTTAGGCCTTACGCTTTTTGGCCGGCTGCTTCTCAGCCTGTGGCTTCTCCTTTCAGGGAAAAAAACGCTGGACTTCCGAAAGGTTATTGGAGTTTTTTTGCAACTTGGACATCATTCAAGGATATTCAGTAACTACTTCTGCACTGGCCTGCTTTGCCAACTTTTCAGCTTTGGTCGGCTTGTGCTTGTCCTGTTTGTCCTTCTTTGGCTTTTCAGCTTTCTCCTCATGCTTGTCTTGCTTGTTCTCTTGTTGATTTTCCTTGTTTTCCTTCTCAGCCTCATCATCGTCATTCTTCTCTCCATCCTCAAACTTTGGTTTGTCTTGGAGCGATGCTACTTGCACCAGCAGGCCCTCACAGAAGCGGACAAGCTTCAACCCTTCACGGCTTTGTTGCTTCAAAAAAGTCCCTTCATGATTGTTTCCCAGGAATTTTGGACACACATTGACACACTCGAATCATCTTTAGTCGACGTCTGTTTGTTGTAGGGATTTCCCGTGCCTGCAAGATTTTTGGATGCTTGGTGATCTCAGGGCTGCTACAAACCAACATCAGCTCAGGAGGGTTCAGAGCCAGCCTAGCAATTCAGACACATCGAGGGCATCCAGCAATTTCCACAGTCCGATACGCCCCCGAAGACCAAAATAGAACCTGAAAATGGTGAATTGGAAGATGATTTTCCTTTTCCAGGGGTGTATTCTCAGGTTCCATGTCAATCTTGCAGGGAGTAGTCCAACACATCGCAACACTCAGCCAAGCCTTTGGGTAATCTTTTCTCGAAGGAGTCCAAGACCAACCTCCTCACACCTCATATTTGGAGAAAGAGAAGGCACGGTCACAAGTCTGTATTAGCAATGGTAAAAACATGCTAACCGTTAATCTGCACAGAGACGCTTACTTGATCAATATCAATCTTGCAGAACATACTGAGCCATCCACGTCACCAGTCTCTCTAAGACATTTTGAGTGGTAAGGCCAGTGACAAGCCATCGAGCCTCGGTCGAAATCATGAAGAATCTGTAACAAGAGGATCTGAGGTACCTCAAAAAAGCTCAGGAACTAAGGATTGCACTGCATGTTCATGCAAGTGACTAAATCCGAAATTTCGTGCCAGTCGAAGGACGTCCTTGTTCACCTGCAGAAAATGCATTACTGCATTACCTATTTTGTTCCAAGAAAGCAAATGACAAAACTGGAGTATGAGCAAGGCTGAAGCAGATTTTAAAAACAAATCAAGGTTGCTTCCAAACCTGTGCATTCGTTGCGTTGTAGTGCCAATCAGCCTGCAATCTGCAACAGTTGAGAATCCTACTGTCTAACAAGCTGCAAAGTACTCAGATGGTCTGAAATATTCATGTTGTGGTATCTAACTGAGGACTGTGCCCCACCAAATCCTTTGTAGACATAGTCGAGTAGGATATGCAAGGCCTTTGACATGGCAACAAAACAAGTACACGGGCCTGTAACTCTGCTGCCGTGTCTTGGAAGTTGCTGAAATCACGACCCTCGCCACTTCGGTGCAGGAAAACGTGCAGACAAGCACCTCTGGTGAAGACAAGCCATTCACATTGATGTGCATTTTTGGCTTTTCTTTGTTCACCTGGCACTCAGACAAACCACCCAACGAAACACCACTCAGAAAGGGCATAAAAATTGCACTGCTTCAGTTTGCCGGTTTTATCAGTCGAGTTTTCAGAAACCTCTTTGGCTTTCTCACTTTTCTCTTCAATCTGACTCTGTTCGATTTTCTCTTTGGGCCTTGGTCCACAAAATGGAGCTTCACTATGTGTGGAGTCAAATCCCCTCAATCTCCAGTACTTTGACATGGATTATGATAGGTGCTAATTGTACTATATATTCGATAGTATGTATCTAATATTCTACATGATATACGCATACACTCTGCGAACGGTAACTGTAGCACCCAACTAGAGCATCCTGAACCTGGCTGGACCTAGCCTTACAATGGATTCATATACGACTGTCCAAAGAGGAATCGGTTCTCATTCCCTACTGTTGCATGCTGTTGCTATGCACTTGGTGTGCTCCACCCTCTCAGCCCAGCGCATTGTCTCTTGTCCAGTTTCAGACACCTGGTGGCAGCCACAGCTGACTGATATTGTCACATGCTGATAAAAGACTGCTCAGCTTCCGCTCCCCTTTGAACATGCTGCTGCACGTATGTGAATAGACTGAATCTTGGGAACTTCCAGCTGTGACGGCCTCGGGCTGCATCTTTGGCTGCTCTTCAACGCTACCAGCTTCTCCAGGCGCTGACTGTGATGTGGACTCAGCAGCTTCAGGCTGATCCATCGGCTCAGGCCGTGAGGTCTCAGACTGATCCATCGCGGCCCCATCCGCAGGTGAGGTGTCTGCGGTGTCCACCTTCGACGTGCCCTCTGTTTGAGCCTGACCTCTACAGTTGATCGATGTACAAAATTAGATCAAGACAGTTTGTGCAACGTGAAAGTAGATGGTGTTCCCTGCCTGTGGCGTTAGACTCCACTGGCGAATCAGGCTGAACCTTGTTAAGCTTTGTATGAGTTCAACAGTACCCAGTGCATGCAAGTTTGCATCTCGCAATAAGGCTACCACTTCTTGTGCCTGAATAGAAAACAGATCCTGTGCAAAGCAGGAGCAAAGTGAAGGAGCCTTCAAGATTTTTTCGGTGGGCACTATGATCTAGAGTCAAGATGCCTCCATTTGCTTCGGGCTGTCAACGGTGGACATGCTCAGTCCCAGCCTGTGAGTCTTCAGAAGCTACAGCTAGAGGCTCAACATGCGAAGCTTTTTACATGCACAAAGCTGAGGCAGGAGCGACGGATTCTGCCGCAGGAATGTGCAAAAACTTCCACTACTCGCAGCCAGAACCACCTTCAGTTGAACAGGCGTATGTGCAGTCTGCTCTTTTGTTCGCGCAACTTGCGTTACTGTGCCACAGCGAATGCTCTAGTGCTGTTCAGAACAGGTCAGACTACATCATCGAGCCATTACTTCTAAGGGTGTGGCAGCATGAGCTTTGATTTGCTCATCACCAGCTATGAAGACAAGATCACAACCTGCAGCCCATTTCGGATCTTAATCCTTAAATGCAATCCCTGCCTGATGAGGCAACAAGAAATCCATGCAATGTGTCTGAGGCCAACCAACATTCTTTGTTTTCCAGGAGCGATCGCAGTCCTGGACATCCACGTTTCAGTTCGGACTGCTCTGCAAGATGTTTGTGACTGGCACATCTCCGAATCTCCTGCATGAAGCTCATCAGGGCCGGCATGCCCCTGGCCCTTGGCATCAAGATCCATTGGCACTGCACCTTCCAATCTTGATGGGATGATCATGGAGGATCTGGGTAAGGACAGCATCTCAAAGTGAAGAACTCGCCTAGTGAGGGCACTGCAGCAGCCATTTTCGCGGCCTGCGTATGCGACCAGACTGTCACTAGTTCAATCTCTTTAGATACCTAGAATGGTCCGGTCCCAAAAACAACCATTAACATCATGACAGTGTGCTTCACCGTCATGATACCATTGAGATGCATGAAGCATATTGAGCATACAACAAGCTGCAGTAAGAAACTCCCAGACCTCTGCTGCCTCTGCTCTCTGACCTTGCACATGCTGCGGTGTTCCCCACCTCATTGTCACATGATGGGCTGGGAGTTCCAGAATTTCAAGAGATGAGGGATGTGCCTTCGGCTCATCTCACACAATACTTGAACAGGTTGGCTACTATTCCGAAGCTGCTTGTTGTTGGATTTGGCAAGGAGGTAGCAAGCGATCTATAGAAGTCAAAAAGGTGGTGGCAAAAAAGACGACTATATATATATATAAGTAAAATGAAGTAAAAGTTTAGTCTCATTGCCTGGAGAAAAACCCAAGGTAGAAAAAAACTGAAAGACAAATTAAGGACATTCAATCAATATCAACAGATTGAGCAATAAATACCACTGAGCCATTCATTATGCCAAATATGTGTGCAAGTCTTGGCAGTCTCATCCCAGGCACCACATTGCTCAGCTTGGACCTCAACAAGTCTGCAAATCACCCAGTGATTCGACAGAAACTCCATGTTCAAACGCTAAGAAAGCATCCAGGGACCGGACAAAAAAAACGTGTCTCAGCAGTGCCAAAAAAAAAAACACTCGAACTCTTGCTCCCAAAGCTGTGGACATACACCAAGTCATTGAAGTGATTGCCTTCAGAATTTGGATTTAAATGCAGCCTTTAGGATGTCATAATCTGTGTTTCTGAAGACGATTCACTTGGCAGTGGGACTTTTTTTTCCAGAAATGACGTCTCGCATCTTTCTTTTCATGCGAGCACAACTTGCAGGCTGCCAAGAGGCAGTCATTTCGCGCTTAAAGAGTTAGTTGAAAACTTGGGAACGACACTGCTAAGGCATTGTAAGCACCCACTCGACTCACTTCTCACGCAACTTGACATCAAGCTTTTCTGCAGCAGCCTATGGTTCACAGGGTCTGCACGAAATCTACATGGTTCTCAAACATAAAGTGCAACACTATGCATGTTCAGTGAAGTTGTGTTGGCATCAGGGCTAGCACTGCACGTTTACAAACCACGCGAGCCTGGGCCAACTCCACTGCGGTCTGCCGAGCCCAGCTTTGAATGCCAATCACCTCCACGCTGAGATAGTCATGACTTATCCCTATGCTGACAATGTGAAATTCATGAGAGAAGAAACCAGTTTGTCTAGCTTCACTTGCAGCCAGAGGGATTGCTGATATGATCAATAGTTTTGGGCAAAGAATGGTTGATACTAAGAAGTCAAAAGCTCAACAGGGCCTGATCCAAGCCAGCAGCCTCCACTGCATCTGTGACAAGATCCTGGATGGAGAAAACAAACAGACTATGAAAGAACTCCATCCCTGTGGCGAATAGAAATATTCGGAAATGATGAAATGACATGCCTCTATCCTGCTTCCTAAATCCAACACTTCAAGACCGGTGCTTCAATCTGTCTCAGATTGTTCAGCTCAAACCCGCCCATCTGTCCATCGAGAGCTCTTTCACCTCCTGCTGACAAAGGCAATCACTCAGAGACGCACATGAACGCAATTACAAGCTTGTCAAGGGTGTCCAACAGCCGTTTGATCTCAAAAAATGAAGAAATGCATACCGCTTCCAATCTCATGATGTCATGATTCTGGTCGTGAAATCAAGTCAGATTCCTGCATTACGGGGCTCCTTCAAATCAAGGGTCTCACCAGCTCTAAGAATCATCCGACGGAGGATCGAGGTCCTGCATCGGCATTTTCCATAGTCAGAGCTCTGAAATGCATCAGGAATTTTATGGAGTTTCCGTGTCTGTCCCGTTTTAGGCAGCATCTGTGGGTGTCAACTGCATACTTCTGGCATGTTCACATTCGGCCTTATGCCACTGATCATCTCTGCAGCTTCATCCGGATCTTGCAACCTTTCAAACAAGAACCAAACGGATTCAGAGAGGGGTGCAATCCTGCAAGTTGCTAATCAACCCTGCTTCTATGTTGCATGTGATCAATCTCTCAAAGGTGTTTCCATCTGGATGCAATCCATGTACAGAAGTTTCAGAAGCATCATCTGTTTCTCTCAATTCGTTGGTTCCGTTGGTAATCTCATTTGCTCTTGAGCACCGAAGCCTGCTCGGCAGCTCTTGAGCTTGCGTGGAATCATCAACCTCGTTGAACCTCCGGAGTTGTGGCAGGTAAGGGACCCAAGCACCGTGCAATGAGAACCTTTCCTGTGATCAATATACTTCAGTTCTATTGTTTGTATATGCATGCATGATTCGTGTGTATCTATGTATCTAAGATATTTGTATAATGTCTTTTGTCTTTGTAATGTAATGTGAATGTATACATAAATCATGCCTTTCTGACTTCTGGAGACTTCTGGAGTGCCACCTGCCTCTGTGAGGAATTCCTCACAAGCTCCTGTCCACGCCGCAAGTTGTCTTGAATGTCTTCCTCGGCCTGGAAACCAAGGTATCTCGGTATCTTTCCAAATCTTTCAAGACTTCAACCAACATTCACCGCATCAATTCTCGCCTCTTGCATCGAAGAAACCTCCCCTTCCTTGGAGGCACAAGGGTCATAGATAGTCATACTGTGACATGCAGAACGCTGACGCTGAAAGCGCGGAAAGTGAATCACCCCCTGCATGATGAATGTATATTAATGTGCTATCATGCCATTCATTTGGCAGCTGCCAGTGTGAAACATTCAATTCCAGGCTCCATCTTGTTGCCTCTACATAGCTATTTCATGGAGGCAGTACCAAAAGGCACCGCAGGAATGGGACAAGGGCCAAGGGAGTTATCATATCCAGGTGGGCAACAAGTGTCCACCTGGGCTCCTCTACATGATATGAGTATTGGCTTGCCGTTGGGCGGTGCATCAAATTGGCACCAGCACGTGCATCAGTGAGTGAAATACGTTATCGGTTTAAGCTTCCAAACAAAAGATATCAAATATCATTCACCCCAAATAAGCACCTGACAAAGCGCATCCACTCAACTTCTGGAAGAGCCACCTCCATCACCTGAAAACCAGAAGTTGACGAAGGGGGCGACACAGCTGGAGCATGGAAGAGATGAGTTGCTGCAAGATCACCTTCTTGCCGAAAGTGTTGGACATCTTGTGGATGTAGCGATGTGCACAAAAGCGGTGCTGCAAGGCAAGTGGTGGTGTTGCCTCCAAAAATGCCTTGCAGAAACACAACTGAGACAACTCATGAGAATGGAATCTAAACCTATTCTGAAATTCTGAAAAGTAAAAGATTTGAATACGAATTGCGTTGAAACATGTGGAAACGCTCTGAGCACGGACGTGCCTGAAGAGTCTTGGCATGAACCAACAAAGAACTCACCGGGTCCACTGCCTCCAACGACAAAATGTGGTGAATCTAGGACACTACAAAGGATGCAAAAGAAGCTGGTGAATCTGACAAAACAATGACACAACAGTGATAAGGCCTCTGAAATCTTGACAGAACCAGTTGCAAGTGCAGCTTCCACCTATTCAAAACTCAAATGGCATCAACTGTTCTTGCTTGGCTGCTAACATCCAGGCCGACCGAACCATGCCGGACCCGTGCACGACAAATACCATGGTGTCCTGACCTCTTCCGGTGTGGAGCAAATTTCTGATCCAGAAGACCTTCAAATGCCGCCAGTAGGCCAGTTGGTTGACATGCCACCATTGGTTTCAGGTCGAAATCCAGCCTCACACATTTCCCGCAGCGCACTGCAATGACACGGGAGTCAGCAGCTGCTCGCCGCAGTGTTGGCATGACCAATGCTGAAAACCTCCCAACGAACTGTCACGCCACGAATCAAGAACATCCTCGTACCCGGAAATAGCTGCTCAACCCGGTTCTTGTCAACTTCAGTTATAGCTTTGAATGGACAAGACCAATTCAGAAGATGATAGAAAAATCATTCCTTCAGATTGATTTGCTTTCAGAAATATCTGATCTTAAAAATCTTCAGTTTGGCCTGCGATTCCAGATTTGTCCAGGGCGGATCAAGGTCACCCAAGCCTTGCGACTCGGGATTCAACCCAACTGGAGAGAGCACAAAATACAAACAGCTAAGGCCTGTGATGCACCATTGGCCATTAATGCAGATGCTGCCTTCAAATCTTTTCATGGCACGGTTCCAAGTTTAGAGTTTCTGCGCAAATGGGTTGATGTCTTGATGTCGCACTCAAAACAAAAGCACTCCTTGAGATGTTCGAAATCCGACTTTTTCACCCTGGACTCCAACCACATCACCTGATAGTGGCATGGAATCCATCTCAGAAAAGCGAAGCCAGGAGAATATGGATATATATCATTATATATATATATATATATATATATATATGGACTCTCAGCGGCTGGCAGTTTTGGAGCTTTTGCCTCGTGTTTGAGAGAGCTGCGCTTCTACCTCACATTGCTCACCCATTGCAAACTGCTGAACTTCTTACTGTATGTTCATGCAAGAAAGCCTTCTTTGGTGTCAAAACATGTCAAAAATGTAAAAAATGACAAAACCATTTCTGTGCTTGATATTGTGCCGCAGCTCTGGCATGAGCTTAGACTCTCCCTTCACCGTGGCTGGGCAGAAAGGGTGATTGGCAAGCAAAGCACGTCTGCCTGATAACTGGAATCCTTTCTCAAATGGCACCAATGGGCCTCTCTTGCAAGATCAGGACTCTCTGCATGCCAGCTGATGTAAACACCGGAGACGTGCTCCTTCCATCAAAAGGCAGAATAGAGCCTGTCTGATTCCTCTGCATCGCACAAATCTTGAATGATCTTGAACCTTCTCCACAATTTGAAGGCAATTCTGATTGCTTCGCCGGCTAACGTCCTGCATCAAGACCATTGCCAAAGTACTTGTCAAGGATGCCAGAGAGCTGGATGAGCTTGAAGAGCTACTAACAATCTCAGCAGAAACCTCAGTTCTTTTAGGATCTCTTTCAATCAGTCATCAGCAAAGGTAGGCAATGCCGATTGAATGCCGTTCCAAATCGCGATCAAACCCTCAACCCCACGGACGTTTTTGAGGACCAACTTTGCGTCCAAGCAGTTGTGGATCTCTGGTGTTTTCGGATCAAGCCCGGGATCTTCAATAATTATTGAAAAACCACCTGTTGGAAAGCAATTTTGCTATCTTTAAAAAGAATTTTGAAATGATTCTGACACATCATGAAGAGCTTGATTTGAAAATAACATGAGCATATTCAGGGGAGAGGATGTTGTATAGATTGTAAGATTGTAGAGCAAATTGACACCTTCGGTTGAAGGAGCCTGAATTCAGTGAAACATTCGAGGTGTGCCATGTTGCACAGCTCTCCATCTAAGTGAGAACACAGTGCCCTTATCACCTCACATAAGCGGGACGATGAGCATAGCAACCTCAATGGGTAGGAAGCCATCAGCGGTTGGCTAACAGGAAGCAACCAACTCAAAAAGCATCAAGCTTTAAAGGAATCTTCGACCGCTATCCGGGGACACTCACTAGCCAAACAAACGATGGCGCAGCTTTTCGCCATGCATGGTTGCACTTCACGTCACACCTTGGCAAAGACGCGCAAATTTGATGCAAATTTGGAGGGAACCTGTACCCTCCTGGAAACTAACATATCCCATCCCTAGGCACTTTTAAAAGATGCTAGTCCCTTTCCCAAGGTGGGATATGTTAGTTCCCTGCAGGGTAGTTAAATGATTCAAATGTCAGTGATATGACATGATTAGATGAGGCTTCGACTTGTGATTCGCATGTTTGACAGCAAGGCATCGAGACTCTACGTTGGCATCCAAGCCTTAGACAACAGTGAAAGATTCGCGGGGGAATCACAACCATGGCACGGGATCCATTTTTTGCAATTGGGAAGAACATTCTGTTTTTGTTTGATACATGAAAATACTACGTAAAATACCATGTTACCATGTTGTTCATTGAAGTTTATTGTAACTTATTGCTGCCATAGGTCGTTACGTTGCAAATCCACACTTGTCATCACTTGCATCTCGGCTTCGGACAGCCGAGCTTGTTTGCACAGTGCACAACTGCTTTCATGCCGTCACAGTTGGAACCATCTTCTTGCATCGCGGACTCAGCGTGCAGTGCAATGAAAACCCATTGAAAACCCTTGCCCACAGAGAAGGTGCTGTGAACAAAATTGAACAAAATGGACGGGAGGATAGCTGTGCGGCGCACGCGGACTGCGTCATCAACAAGTTGGAGATGATTGTCTGTCTTGCGACACGCGGTTCCAGTTCCTGTAACGGTTTCCATGTACACAGGAAACCGCAATTTTCAACACTGCAGTCTAAGGTAAGCCCAGGTTTGTGGGTGTTTTAGGTGGTTCAATCGTGTTTTTTTGGCGAAACGAGAAAGCAACCCTGCTTTCAGGCCTCCAAATACATCACAACCTCAGTGGTTAATCAAAATCCACTGACTCTTCTACTTTATTCATTGTTGAGGGTTCCAAGAATCGGATTTTGCGATGCCGTTGGTCGCAAGCTAAGCCATGGCTTGAGCCTGTTACCTAGCAAGCATCTGCAAACTTCTTGAGAACCACCAGCGCACCTTGGTGAAGCGAGTCTGGAATACAACATTTGTCAAGATTTGACATGACGCGTCTTAGTTTTTGGTCAACCTCAAATAAGACTAATCTATATACTGTACTAATCTCTTGGTGGACCCTTGCGGACGATTGAGGACGCTTGCACTGGCATCGTAAAAGATATTTGAATTTTTCGACTCTGCCGCTATTTGCTGGAACAAAATGAGGTGGTCAAAATTGTTCAAACCAGGGGATGTAATTTCTGTTTGAAAAGCCCAGGTACAATAAATATTATGCATGCCGCATAGTAGTGTGAGACTGTAAGTAGCATTACATTACAGATAACATGTCATAATGGTATATACGTCAGACACACTATTGCAGGAACAAAGCGCGGCCTTGAATGTGGTAAGGTCCTCATGCACATGCCAGCTATCTTGAGACGAGCACGTCTTCTCTTCGGCGCTTGCCAAGAAAAGAGACGACGTGTAAAGAATGACCTTAGGTCTGGCTTTCACCAATATAAATGGAGCGAACAACACACATCACGTTCACACATCTTATCAGGCACCGGCAGAGCACTGAAACCAACAGCTTTTCATCACGTAAACCTCACGAATCACAGATTGTCAAGAAAATGTCAAGTCTTTTCTCTCCAGCAGCAACTTTGAAGCAAGCAAGACTTGAGAGACAGAGGACAGTGATATCTTCAAAGTTCGTGACACAGTGGCACCTCTAGCGAGAGGATGCTCCAAGATTCTGAGATGTGACCGTATCTAGGACATCAGGATATCTATCTAAGGCTATGGCCGTTGTGACCTCTGGCTGCAGAGTTCTAGTTCTCCCCCAGCCGGCTTTGCTTTGAGCCATCCAACAGTGAAGTCACTTTAGAACATGCGCAACAAACACTGGTTTCACAAATCCTGTTACGAAAATTACAAGCATGGACGGTGGTTTTGAAGGCAAGAGCATACAATGTAGCAATTTGACAGTACTCTGACTACAATCACTCTAGGTCTTCAAACCTGCCGACACTGAATCGTCATCAAAAATGATAAGAGCTGCACCAGTGTCACCAGCGATGCATCTGCTTCTTTTAAAACCTGCTCGCGACAGGCGCTCTTTGGATATCCACATAGCTTACGCTTCAAATGCCAAGACCTAGATTAGAAAGTCAAAGCTGACAGATTTGTCGACGTACCTTCGGTTCAGCTGTGCCTCAAAGGATCCCATGCTTGGAGAGCCGGAAAATGATGTTTTACATTTTGTGTGTGTCATGTTTTGTCTGTGTTGATCCAGATACGTCATCACTGTGTCATCATTGTGTCATCACTATGAGATCGGACAGAGAACTACTATGGGCCCGGCCAGCACAAGACCCCTTGTGAGCCTTCCAATGCTCTGCCTTACTTGTGGATGACAAATTGAAGGACAGCGAAAAGGAATGAAAAGGACTTGTTTTTATGGCATGGAAAAGCACATGAAGAGAAAAGTTCGGCTGTTCACTGCAAGTTGCCTGGTGGGACCTTGAGCAGTACCACACTTTTTGACAACGGCCTCAGCATGAAATATCTGCAAAAGGCCACGGCGTGTTAATCCTGTTTTCATCGAAACCTGGGACCCACACCACATTTGGACACAGCTTTCTGTGCACAAACCGCGCAAAGATGCTCTAACACCTGACATGTGCGAAGCATCAAAATTTGTGCTGAAAAATACTTTGATGCCACCTTTGCATGCTTTGGTTGCCACCTTTGCAACTGGTGCAATTCCGTGTTTGTGATTGCCGCCACTGAGAATATGGATAAATGTGGCGGCTGTGCTGGACCTACCGAGGGAAGTGTGTTGTCCAGCTGCACCTGATGGCAAGAGCACAGATCTACTGAAGCAATCGTTGAATACTGCTGAATACAGCATGATTGCACTGTGTTCAAACAGACCACTTCCACTGCCACCTTTAACGCAAAACTTCGAAGAGCGTGCCAATACTCTTGGTGATGACCAATGTTGTTGTGACTCGCATCCTTGTAGGAAAATCTCTGCTTGAGAAACAGTGATGTCTCAACTCGGCAAAAGTGCAGGTCCTTCACAAGCACCAGTTCCTTCTGTCGTGACGATGTCGCGGCATGAAGGCTTTCGCTGCTCTCGTATGGTACCTGCAACAGATTTCTGAAATGCAATCCACTGATCTAGTTGCGAAACGTTTCCTCATCTGCTTCCGAGTGCACTAGGTCATCTTCCAGTCCATGAAGAAGCAGCAACTGGCCATTGAAAGCACCTTTCAAGAAGAAACTGTGAAGGAATGTGAGAGATGCTCACATTCTGCTGCGATGCAAAGATCTATGTCACGTCGAGTCAAAAAGTCAGTTCACATTTAACTGATGATGTAATTAGTGGCCCACCGGTCGAAACATGATCTCAAGGATAGGACTGGCTTGCATATGTCTTGTACCAGCATCTATCAAGAAAAAAGTTGGTTGCCAACGGCAACAACAACAACAACAACAACAACAACAACAACAACAACAACAACAACAAACAGTCCTTCTGTGGAGTTGAGGCATCGACGAATCTTGTCCAGCGTGCCCAGTCTCCACAGTTCTGCATCTAGGGGTTGCAGAACCTTCAAAGTCAAGGGATATTTGTTGGCGTGGACAGTGGTTAAAAACAGTGTCTACGCTTCAGGTTTTTCCTCGACAATCCCTCAATCTTGTGCAACTGGCCGTCAAGACGAACCGGGAAATGTCAAAAATCAGCGAGCATGCTATCAGTCCAGAATCCCGCAGAAGTAAAGACACTAAAGACGAACTTAGTCATACTTAGACAATCTAAGACAATGGTTTTGATGGGCCTCCAAATTCGCATGTTCGAGCTCCTGCAATGGAAAATCGTATTTGTCCATTGTCACCCTGTGCAGCATCTTCCAAGGAACGGCCCGACCAGTCCTTGTGAAATTGCTTCAGTGCTGCCAGCCTTGCTTCTCCCAAGCCTGTGGTTTGCAAATCAGGAACTAAATGCCCCACCTTCAAAGTCCACTCATGTTCAAGATGTCCATGTCCATCATGTCCATCATTTCCGTAGCACTGAGAAGCAAACGATCTCCTGTTGCCGAGGTGGCAACCGCAGAGTCCTCAGGCTTTCACTTAACTATCGGTTGAAATCTTGATCGATGCTCAGTCTGCTAGGTCTCCGACGAGGACCAGTGCCCTACCACAAAGAAGGGGTAGAAGAAACAGACAGCTTGGGATTGTGACAAGGTGATTGGACTGTCTCACAAACAACGAGGATTTGAATTTGATGGCAACCAACCAACCTGAAAAGCGTTGGAAACAGTACTGCCAAGTGAACAGCCACCTGCGATGCCATACCGGTCACTCCCCTCCGTGGTCTTGTCCCTTTTTTTTGAAGCATCGGCTGTTCTTATGAAAATTCAAGAAGTTTGAGGAGCAGCGTATTGATCCTATCAAAGCTGGTGCCCGGCAAAAGGCCCGAAAGCATGCAGTCCAAAGGATACAAAGCCTTGCCTGTGCACCAATGGATCTCCCAGATAGTATGAGACCACCTTAACTTGCTGATTTGAGCCTCTTGACAGCACAAGAAGGTTTGAAAGATGTTTGAATGGCATCTTAAGACATCTGAAGACCCATTTTTGCTGGCAGACTCTGTATTCCACTCCCAACAGTGTGTCTCAACATGTCTGAAGAGATGAATCCCAGAATTG
The DNA here is from genome assembly GCA_000507305.1 of Breviolum minutum Mf 1.05b.01. Taxonomy (NCBI): domain Eukaryota; class Dinophyceae; order Suessiales; family Symbiodiniaceae; genus Breviolum; species Breviolum minutum. The sequence continues at coordinate 186,151 of DF240140.1, forward strand.
CAAGAAACGAGTTTCTGACCAGGATATGGCCAAGACAGGCCATGTTGTACAAACAGCTCTGGCCTTGGACGGCTGGTGGAAAGGAGCGGGACTTTCTCATCTACGAATGGTGTCGTTTCGGCTGGTACGAGTACCATGCCTCCCTCACACACTCGCCGGAGGAGTAGTTTCCGTCTGTTCCATATTCATCTTGGCTATGTTTTACTTTCCTAGTTCTTTCAGGAAGGGTTTAATGGAAATGTAATCAAACAACATCAAATACATATCCAAACAGAATATACTGTATTCCCACCCTGGAAACTCCACAAACTGAGCTGCTCCCACAATTTTTCTGCCAGTGGCTCTGCCTCAGATTTTCTCCCAATGGAATTCCCCGGGAACAAGAGGGGAAGTGCCATCTGAGAGCAGGACGTCTTTCAGAAAAGTTGCCAAAGATGGTTCGCCACCTGACCAACCTCCATAACACGCAGAAATTCCCTGGAACCCAGCAATCCAGCAAGGAGCTGAAGATATGCCAAGGCGCCATATCCTCTGTAGTCTGCCACAAACAAATGCACAGGTAGGTCCTGCAGATATTGATGAATTGGCTCGCCCCCGCAATGAAAGGAAGTAATCACTACGGTCCCTGTACTTTTCTGCCAGCTGTGGTTGCAAGTAGTCTGCCGCAGTCTCCCCTGTAGTGTTTGCTTGGAAGCAAGTTGAAGGAATACCATTCAGGCATCAAGGGGCACTTTAGTAAACAGTAAGGTCCATGCCAGTGCCATGGAAGTGTAGGACTACTGGTGCATTGAGGTCTTTCTGGTTCTTCAGCAAGACATACCTCACTCTTTGACGGACGGTTTCAATTGGTGGCACGACTTTCAAAGATAGGATATTGGTGACACCGAGATTCGTACCCCAGGCGGACCCCCCCACCAGCTGAATATGTGCCATCCTCTGCCTTGATGGGATCCAAATGGATGAAAGATCGGGAAAAACAGCCAAGGCTTTCAAAAGGGGCCTGCATGCCATCCACAGGACATCCTGGTTCTTGCCTCAGTAGGATCTGGTATTGTTGTTCTATTAAAGTATATTAAAGTCCAAGGAACTTGTTTTTATCAATGTTTTATCTATCTTGTTTTCATCTGCTTTCAATAGATTGCACTGAAAGGGTTTTTCACATTGCAAAAGCAAGTCAAACCGTCAAACCTTTCAGCTACGTTTTCAGGGTTCCAAGCAAACGTTCTTCTTTTCGTGGCTTGAAAAGCCCTTGACCTCAGTCACTTTTGTGCTATATTTTGCGACCGTCGGGATTTTCCGACAAAATTGGAATTTGAAGATCTAAGGTTGTTGCCAAGAGCATGCCTAGCACTCAAGAATCAACAAAAAAAACAGCACCAAAATGGTGGTAGATAGGGTGAGATCACTTCATTCAAAGTGTTTCAAGAGCCGACTCTGCAGACATGTGCAGTATGTACAATGGTAGTGCAGGCTAGCAAGAGGCATCACAGACCATGGGCCTTGTTAGCGTCAACTGTTCGGCCTCTCAAGCTCCAAATCACATGGCAGAACGAAGTCAAGGAAAGGTGAGCCAACCATATTAATTTGGAATCCGAATTGAAAAACAAGTTGCTGATAGGTGTTCGATGACCTGCCAGTTTCCAAACACTTCACCCCAAGCCTGTTCCCAAGCATCCAACAAAGGACGCAACTCTTTGGAGCAAGAGCCCTGTGACAAGCTCAAGCAATTGAGAGTCACGTGGACGTGCAGTCTATGCAATGTCTGTATGCATGTCTACCAGATTGGTGTAAGATTCAACGCGGTTGAAGGCATATTAGTTCACTGAAGGTCCACCTTATCCTGGACTTCGGAGCCCAAGCAAAGCCGTGCAAATGATGCCAGAGCCGCCGCCAATGGTCCAGCCTTACATTGAGTTTCTCGTAGCAAAGCACAGGACTTTCGGCTAAAGCATGCTAAAGGCCCCTTCATACCCCAGAAAGCTGCAAATTTGAAGTCTAATATAGCCTATTGCATTGCCAGTGCCGATGCACTGCTGGATGGCACTGGGTGGCAGCAATGGGTAGGAAGGAGCACTGAGTAATTGGCCTTTGTTGAGCTGCCGTACTTTTTCAGTGCCTGATGAGTCAAGCAGTGAAACGAAAAAGTTTCATTTCCAGTGCAGTCCCTGCAGAAATGCCTCTTCAGCATCATGCAAAGCTGAGCTGTAGTGGCAGAACCTTTCGAAGTTTTCCAGGAGCGAAGTAACGAACAGGTCAGAGATTGGGTTCTTGGGTTCCTTACTTCCAGCGCAAGAGTGCACGGGTGACGAGGAAAAGACCTCGGCGCAAGATGGCCCAAGATGAAGTGAGTTGCTGAGAAGGAAGCTCCTGACAGTATTTTTGAACAGAACTAGGGGCTCGACCGCTTGGCACAGCGGTTCGCTTTTCCAAGACTTGAAATGCTTCGTCCCACCTTAGCCAGAGATAGTCAGAGGCCATTCAAAAGTGCTTGTTACATCTTGTCACATTTGAGTGGCAGGGGATCATGCATCATCGAAAAACGAAAAAGTGACGGAGTCGACCAAATTTCACCACCATCATCAACAATACCAATATATTCGTGTATATATCGTGTATATATACATCGATATGTCGATGGGTATACTGTACTGTACTCTTCATTGAGTCTATGGCCTCTGTTTGTGCGCAAGCTCCTCCACACTCCGAAGGAATCCACGAGTTTCTTCCTAGGCGAGTCAAAGCGGCCTTTCCCCCAAGATGCTCGCAGGCATGATGTCTATCATTACATTCTACCATATTCTACCTGCAGCCTCACATCTTTGCAGTACACAATGTACATTCAAATGTACATGACATCATTTCAGGAAGGTATGTCAAATGTATGCCCAGCCTTGCCCTCCAATTCGACAGCTCTTTTGGCCTCATCTTCAGCCTGAAAAATCGCTTGTGGCTTGAAGCACAGCAAGAAGCTAAGGGCTGCAGCATTTTGGCCTTCTTCTGTCTGAGGTAGGCAGGACTATCGGAAAATGTGTACGGACAGTCCTGCAAACAAAGAGCTGAGGCATTTGGCGTTTGAATCCATTTGATTTGTAGATCTGTCGGCTTTGCCTCTTCCAATGGGTTCTCTGTGATTAGAGCACCTGGCTTGCCAGGTCACTCTAAAACTCCCGACATGCAAATTCAGAAAAAAACACAAGGCCACATTCTGGTGATGAATGGTCCATCTCCATCCTCCGTATCAAAATGTTTACTACATTGCCAAGCTGTACTGCAAAACCAGTGCTTCCTATGTCCCCATCGGCATGAGTGTATTTTTAAAAAGCCCCAAGGAATTTGGCACTTCGGAGGGTCTTCTTCGATTTCTCTTTGTGCTTTGCAAGATGCTTGCACAACGCAGCTCTTAGGGTATCCGAGCCAGATTTGCCTTTCTGTTGGGGAATGAACTTTCGAGGCGCAGCCTGGTTGGAGACAAGTCCAAGACAAGCTAAAACCAATTCATACATGATGAAGTCTTTGCCATCCCACCTTCAGAAAAGGAGAACTGTCCAAGGCCATGTCAAAGAAAACAAATGAAAACAAGAACAAGATCACATCGAACAACCCTGGGACTGGGCCTTCTTCTTCTGTCCAGCAGCTTGCTGCCCCATGTTCCGTGGCAAAATCGCGAGCGAACTGGCGGCCGACTTTTTGACATGTCATCAAAAGTGATCTGTCGGTCCTGAACTTTCTGGATCTGCATGTAACACTGGAAATCACACAAAATCCATGCCGATCAGGACTCTTCCGCCATAGCTGCGAAGAAATGGCGCAAAGAGCTGAAGGTTCAACACTTTCACTCTCTGACGGCTTTTGGCGTGAGGATTGGAACGCCTTGGGCCAAAGCTGAACTTCAGCTATCTGTCTAAGTGTTCCTTCGATGTAGGCCCACTTCATGTTTGGCTTAATATGGGCCGAATTGCTCACTATATTATTTCATGATACAAGACTGATATTAATGCATTGATATTATGTGCAGCAGAAATCTATAAACATCTAGTCTGCATTTTGAGAAAACAGGCGTTGGGATGGGTTTGGTAATATTGGCAGCATGGTAATATCGGTGTTGATGATTCAATCCCAGGCAACATTCCGACTACTCTTGCTTGAGCAAGCAATCAGCTGCAGATCCGCCTCTCATGAAAGTGAAGAAGTCACGTCCCGACAATCCACGACTCAATCAATGTTGTGTCAATGAAATGTCAATGAAACACTTTAGTGATTTTACAATTCAGGTTGCATGGTTGCGTTGCCTTGCTGATGGTGCGGTCCTTTTCTTGTGTGACGCTCGACCCCAAGCGTGCAGGCCAGAAAACTAGCCTCCCACCCCACCCTGACTGCATGTCTTTCTACAGTCTACAGCCAAAGCCAATCGCGAGCACTGAGCAATTCAACCAGAAACATCGTGAACAGAAATTTTCATTGATCTAGCATGGTATAGCTATATGTATAAATGCATGAGATTGCATGATTTTGCATGAGAATATGAGATTTCTACAGATTCATCATCATGCGTCTGGTGTATGAATAATAGAGGGGGCGTCTACCATCAAAATACAAGGAGGTCAATGAGGTCAACTGAAGGTGCTACGATGTTAAAGGAGGTGCTCGCCATTGCTCACCTTACAACCTTTTGCAAGCAGTTCATTGATGTTCATTGCATCTTTCATCAAAATCCACGTTGTGTAAATGAACTTTTGTAGCACTTCAACGATCTCCTAATATCCCCCTATATCTCCCTAATTCCTGTTCCAAATCAAAATTCGAAGCGATCAAACAGGGAAAAACGCCTCAGACTGCGATAAGCTCTTGGTTTTCACACTCACTTTCGCCCACGGCGCCCGGTGCTTCCTCTGCCTCTACCTTTGGCCTTCGTAGCCTTGGAGCCTTTGGCTGGCCTCGGAGGGTTCGTTCGGCAATGTCCAAAGTGTTGACCGAAAAGATGCACATTTCCCACTGCTTCATTTTCCTTCCTTGGTCACTTGGTCTCTGACTTTCCTTTGGCCTTGGCTACTGTTCGCACCTTGGCTATGCTGGGATCTGCGTGACTTGCGCATCAAAGAAAATGAAGACAGCAGTGTGCAGATAAAAAAGATTGGCAAATGCCCACTCTGAAAGCGTGCAAACGGTGGCCTTCTTGGCAAAGAACGCCTTTGCCCTGGTTTTACATGGTTGATAGAGGGTTGCTGTGCAGGATGGGGTGGGGTGTATGAATGACATGCCTACGTGTGCGATCACGCCTTGTACAGTGGGATGGCGGATCTTACACACACGCATGATCGCACTTATCTGATGGGGTGTCATGTGTCATGGCCCCATCCGACAGGATTCCTCCAGCGGATCTCCGTGTGTTGATCAGTCATGGTTGCAAGTGAACAAGAACCTGTGTGATCCTGTCAAAAAACCGCAACGCTGACACTCTCAAGAATTGGAGATAGCTTGGATATACATCAAGCTTCTCTGGAGTCGAGGCTGTTCTTGCTGGCAAGCTTTAAAAAATTATTTGACTCCTTTGACAATGTGTAAGTTGTTAAAGATAGCATTTAGCTGATTTCATGGGTCATGTACTCGTGCCCTCCGGGGCCCTGCCGCGCCTTGGCTTCACTGACTCCTCCGCAGTGGCAGCCACATCGGTTTCAAGTGCCTTGCCTGCAGAGAAATTTTGCCAAGGTGATTGTGATACTGTTGATGTAGTGTTACTACATGTTACTACCATAAGCAACTCTGATGTGTATTCCGAACTGTTCGGAAGTCTGAAAAAATCCATGGCACCGGACCAGATTTGCTGGAAAGTCGTTCTAGTCCAGGTGGAGGTGGTGGCTTCTTCTGGCATTGGGTTGGTAAGAGAGAAACGAAGCGACCAGGGATGAAATGATGGGCGCACCGGGACGATGTCGTCGAACAAGCCAGGGAACTCTGTGAGGGTCATCTTCAATTGACGTTCCTAGCATGGCGCTGAGAGTCATGCATGTCTTTTGTAGTACCTGTATATACCTATATAGGTATCCTGTTATACAACTTGTCAACACAGCTCGCGACAGTTGGTCCTGCATCTCCCCAAGCAGCAATGGAGAGATTTGTCCAGGGGCCAGCACTGGAGTCATCAATGAAGACGTACTGAGCAGATGGCCGCTGGCTACGATGCTGAATTACTATCTCCGCAGCCAAAGACCCAACGGCAGAGACAGAAACAAGAGCAAATATAGATTGATTCTATATCATCTATCTATTGTGTTAAATATGTATAAACAATTATAAACATGTATGTGTGAGATGATATTGTGTGTAGTAAACAAGCTTCTGAAATCTTGCCTGCCAAGTTTGGGTCTCTTAGATGAAAACCTCGGCTAGCATGCATGCGCTTTGAATCTGATGGTTTCTATGCTTGTGAGCTAGCAATGCTATGCGACGTTCCAGTTCTCTGAGAAAAGCACGCTAGCGCTTCAGCTGCTCGCTTTTGAGCTGCCTTTTCCTGCCATGCGAAGTGAAGCTTCAGTCCCTTGCCCTGCTTTCTGATGCAACATCGTGCAACAGTCTTCGGTGAGCAGTAGCTAGTCACTAGTCTGCAAAAGTGGCCTCTGCCACTGCTTTTCTGGCTCTAGCCTCCAAGCTTGAAAGCCTTGGCTATTGGAGCATGTGCTATGAATTACTAGGAAGAAGAGTAGTAACAAACCAAGCATTCAAACAAGGAGAAGCCTGAAACCTGCTGTCCCATGCTGTGCTTCTGGCTCAATGATGATCGCATTGAGATCCGTCTCCCACATCTCCTGGCTTCCCGACAGAGCAGGCTTCGTACGGTTACCATGATTGCAATGTAGAACTCAAAAGCAAAGCAACATAAGGCAATCAAATTTGATTTTGTGATCCAAGATTGGTGGGATCTCTGGTGAGATTCCAGCCTCAGGAGCAGTGCATTGCAATTCTTGCAGTTCTGCCTGTCAAGAGGTGCTGAGGTGCCGCTAGCACTGTACAATTGCGTCGGCTGCCTTTGAACATTGCAGGGCAAATGCTTTGTTTGGATTGAACGCAGCTCCTGCTTTTCCTTCAGTTGTGCCAAAAGAGTTGCCACCCTTTCCGCAGTGAGGGACCTTGTTTCAGCAGGTTTTCCCAAGGCAGTTGATTGAAGAATCTGCTGTATTTTTGTTGATGTAGAGGCCCAGACCACAAAGGCATTCCCAGAAGATATTCCCAGCCTCGTCCTCCTGAGCCTCCTTCGACTTCGACAGCTTCTCCTTGCCATGCCATTATCGTCAGTGACTGCCGCTGATCATCGCTGATTATTCCCAGCCTTCGGTGATTTCTTGCATGGTCTTGAAACCATGTTTCCGCAGGTCCTTCCAGTTCGGAGTTGCTCCGCTTGAAAAATGGTGCAGCGGAAATACATTGAAGCAAATTGTAAAACGATCATCTTCCATCCTCGATCAAAACATCCTTCTTTCGATTTTTCACCTTCAGTTTCTCATCAATGACCTGCAGTCCACGAGCATCTTATCGTCGCACAAATTGTTCTTCGAACGTCAAAGCATTGCTCCCTTCTCACTATAGTCACTATACCCTTTTCCATGGGTTCATTCTGTCACTTCCCTTAGCTAACCCCAAGTGATGATATGTGATGATAGTGTTGTATATTCTATGAGTCCCCCAGCAGTAACGAACAATATTGTGTTGGTGCCTCCTGCACAAATCGAGCTTTCGCTGTCAGAATCTCAGCTTGGATCCTCAGCAACTGAGCCATACAACGTTGATGGCTGACATCCGGCGTTCACCAGTTGAGGTTGGTTGTTTATCCCCATGAACTACAGGGGTTTATACATCCCAGGTGGTTAGCCGGATTTCAGCCATGAACCGTACAACCCTACAACCCCTACTTCTCTGAAGCTGAGTGAAAGACTGTAGGATTCTCACCAAGTGGGCTTTTCTTTTGTGATAGTACCTGCTGCAGTTTTGAATGTTTGAAAAATTTCAGTGTCGAAGTTGAAGGCCCCTTTTTTCTTTCAGGGATGATAATGAATATCTCAGCTTCCCTACTCAAGTCGCAGCTCCGCAAATTCTTCTATGATTTGTCGCTCGTCGGCATATTTCCTGATGGGATGCACAGAACGCTGACAGCAATGTTTGGAACAAAATCATAATCCGCTTCCACCCGGCTGAACGACATTTGACTTCAAAAACTCAGGAATGGGCTTGATTTTGCCATCCTTGTCAAAGAATATCCTCGGGTTTTTTTTGAAAGCTGGCTGCGATGTATACAATCCTTGCTCAAAAAGCTAGGATGGTGATACTGTATAGTATAGTAGTAGCACTAGAATCACAAACCGCTTGATGCCTACAGTGCCTACAGTACAGTTCTTAGGACGCGGAGTACTGTACTGCTTCTCAACTTTCGAGGATGCGACATGTTGTTGGTCGACAGGGAGCTGCGCAATTTGAAGGATTTCTCAAGTCCTGAAGGGATCTGAAGGGCAAACTGTTTCCTGATGAGATTGGACATTCTACACGTAAACAGAACTAAATGAGTTCATAAAAATTGGGCGGTCCGATGTACTCATGGGCTGCCATCTGTTCCTTCAGTCAACCAGGGTGTGGCCACATGTGTTCAGGCTCTTGAAGGCTTTCGGCTCCCGACCTCCGTAACAGTGATGATGAAGTGGACTGTAGCCTGGCTGAAAGCACACAAATCCTGGTCTGAAGCGAGTTTCGCCATGAGATTCTACCAATGAAAATCTGCTGTCTGCCGATCGCAAGTGATTCAGCAAAGGCCTCTGTATGCATCTCCTTCGTTGGAGACTGTTGACATCTTGGCATCATTCTGACTCTGAATCTTTCTCGCTTCGCTCAGTCGCTCCTTGAAATCCTCAATCTGCCCACTTCCAGGTCCTTCCGTCGAAAGCATTGCCTGCAGAACTTTGATAAAATACACAACTCTCATCAACAGCTTTCAGTTTCCAATGTTCTGACATTGCAGGGCCTGCAAAACAGAGACCTTGTAGTCCTGGATCAAGGCAAAGGATAAGAGAGGATGGGAGTTTTTCTCATGCAACTCAGACTGACTTTAGCATCCTCCGTCCATTTCTTGATGGGAAGCTCCGTGATTTCCAAAGTTGTGGGCCCGCGCCTTGGAAGCAAATTGCACTCAAATGTTTTACAACGAAACATAATCAGTTTGCAAAGGAAAATAGATGCGGCATACGCATCTCTCATGTTGCAATAAGCGCAACCCACTTGTCACAGATCGGTAATTCGCAATTGCTCTCATCCGCTTATTAGGTGTTATGTCAGCAAGTCACGAGAAAAGTCCTACGGAACTAACACTCAGACAGCACCCAAGCAGCAGAAGCAGCAGTACTTTTTCCTTCTGTGTTTGGGTGCCAGTTTGTGCAACTCTGGCCTGTTGGCAGGTGTCAAAATGAGCCCAGAGGTTTCTGGGTCAGATCCAAAATGGTCCCTGTCAGGTGGACCAAATATCCAGCGTACCAACAGGGCTAGCAGTTGGCACAAACCCACCAGGTCTCCCGNAGCTTCTTGTGTCCCGGTTCTTTTTGTGACGCCTGCAACCAGTGAATGCCGTGGAGGCAGTCCATGACTGTAGGGGCTGTGGTGCGTTCTTCTGTATTGGCCTGAATGTGTGCATTGGCACCTCCCCAGGAGCCATCGTAGATAGTGCGGATCTTATCTCCTTCATCGATAGCTGCCATAGGACCTGGGCATAGTTCTGGTATGTCACATCCACAGAGGGATGCGGCCTCCTGACAGTAAGGGGGCCCAGGACCATATCCATATCCCATTCCTCCAAAAAGGTCTTTCGGACGTCCTCGGGGGTCCTCCAAGGCTCCATCTAGGGGCCCTCCCCTTTTAGCTCTTCTTTGGTAGGCCAAATGCCTGGACTCTTCAAGGGCTCCCAGTGCCACTCCGGTCTTCAGGATCTCAAAGTATTGGGAGTCTGGATCATCGGCCATCTCTGCCATTACCGAAGGTGGTCCAAGAAGAATGGTTGTCCGTCAAAGGGAGTGTCCCGATGGGATCCTGGAACAAGCGACCTGACCTGCTCCAGCAGGTCTGATGTTTGTCCTGTCGATGAATAGATTCAATCACCTTGTCCACCACTTGGTGGCGAATTGAAGGATTTTCTTTCCCAGATCCACGAGTGAGGGGGCTGGCTTCCGTAAGTGGTGGAGACCTACCCGGACTTGGTTTTCCTCCTCCATCACGTAGTGGGCGGACTTTGAAGCCAAGGCGCACCATCACTGTTGGGTCCAACAAGGCTTGTAACCTGGAAACTGGTGTGGTGGTCTACACTTCTGGGGCCGGAACCCCCCCTGTCGGTTGTAGGCTATTAGCTCTGACCTCCAGGGGGGGTTCTGATCCCTCCATGGCGATGTGTTGCATAATGGCTGTGCTGAGGCCTTGCATCATTTCTGGTGGGTATCGGCTCAAGTCTGATGAGTTCATTCCTGGCGCACGTTCGTGCTTCTCATGGGTGCAGTGCAAAAGCCCTTGCACCATTTGCAGCAATAGCCTCCACGTGTCACACCCTTCTCTTTCTGGACCATTTCCCAAGGGCTGACACTGCTCAAGACCAAGCCGCACTCCATGCGCCCCCAAAAGGCATAGCGCTTACCGCCAGGGTAGCTCTTCCTCATGTAATCTTTGCCACAGGCAGAGACCACGTTGTTCACAGTGATGGGTGGCATCATAGTCCTTGCCATCATCACCCTCAATGGTGATGAAAGGAGCAGGGGAATGGCCGCTCTGCCGTGCTCCCGACCGCTATGAGCTGGTTCCTTTGCCAGGAGCTTGGCACCCTGGGCTGTCAGATTCACGTGGCCACCAAAAGGGTTCAGGTCCATCGCTTCAATGGCGGCAGCGGAGTAGCCAAGCTTGGCATAGAGAAGTACTGCGTGGTATTGCATCGCCATCACATCCATGAGCTGGTCCGCCGGAAACCTGTGGCGTGTTGGTCAAGAAAGCCCGCATGGCCAAAAACTTGCCAAGCTCCCTGTAGCATTGACGCCACTCTGCCGGGGACTGAGTCTTCCAAGGTTGTTGGCATCCAGGAACTGCTGCACCTCATCCTTGGTCTTCTGCAAATTGGCCTGGTGTTCCTTGGCTGTTTCTCCCTGGCCCCTGCGGGAACGTTGGATCATCAAGGGCATCTCACACCAGATGCCATACAGCTCTTTCATGGTCCAGCTGTTGCCATAGACGTGGAACAAAGCAGGCAGAGTCCAGGTCTGGGTCTGCCTCTGCCAGTAGCGCTCCTCATCATAGGGGGCCCAGAAACCACCACGGATCTTCTCTGGGGCTGGACGCAGCCCAGCTTCCACTTGCTTCTTCACGTCCTCCTCGGTGTAAAGGCAAGGGGTGAAGTTCCAATTCCTCAAGTCAGCTGGGTGAGTCCGGGTCTCGAGGGCTATCAGCTCCTCCCGTTTCAGCTGCTTGGCCCACTTGGGTGGATTGAAGCGTCCATAGGCCAACCTCCAAACGCCACCAAACTGGCGAAGTTCTCCAAAGTGATGATTGCACATCCGTGTGAGGAGTGCAAGCTTGAAGGTCCAACCATCGTCCCATCAAGATCCAGTTCCTTCACTGGTGTCACAGGAAGCTCGGAGTACAATTTGGGGGCAAATTGCCTGGTGTTGCTGGACTGCAGGAAGCCCTTCATCTCCTTGTACTCAGTGATCACCGCCTCATGGTCAATGGCCATCGCATCATCCATCTCAAACTCAGGAGCGAAGACATTCTGCTCGAATGCCGATCTGGCTCGATCCGTCCAAAAGGACCGTGGCTCTGGGATCAGGTGGAGGTCGGCTGCCATCTTCTGCCCACGAGCCTGCATTGCCAAGTTCTGTTCCCTGACTTTTTCGATGCTGGTTTGAGCCTGCAGGATACTGGCCCCTGCACCGTCCAAGTAGCTCCTCTTCAAGCACTCTTTGTAGTGCTCCATGTCCAACTGTCTGAGCACCTTGGCTCCCAAAGCCTCTTTGTCTGCCACACTCAGAGCCCCGGTCTGCATCTCCTGAAGGACTTCTGTCGTCAGTGTGACTGCTTCCTCGACCTTTGCCAGGTCAACCTTTGCAGGTTCCATGGGATCACAGAGTGTGGCCTGCCTCAACTTCATCGCCTTGGCCGCTTCAGGGTGGAAAACCTTCTGGCCCTCATTCTGATCTTCCTCCTGCTTGATGTGTGGTCGCTCATTGCGCTTGGCCAGGGCTTCCACCAGGGCAGGATCTGGTGCGTTTGTCACTCAACTTTGATGCGGAGTGATTGAGGAACTTGGTCAGCAAAAGAAGCCTCTTTGGGGTCCATGCTGGGTGAGGGCGATTGGGCCATAGCGGAGATGTCCACCATGGCTGCATCCTTCTCTTCCTGGGTCACACCCTCAGCCTCCCAGTGGTAGGTGCCATCTGCCTCAAAGCGAAGCTCCCAAAGTTTGCCATCCACCAGCATGCTCGCCATCGGCTGAGTGCAGTGGACCGCATCCTCCGTGGACTTGCAGAAGAGACACTTCTTCTTCTCGGGATCCCTGGGTGTCAGGCAAGTGGGGCACATCATCTCCATTGCGTCACCTGCATAGGCCTCCTTCATCCCACCATAGCCGATGCCCCTCTTGTCCGATGGCTACAGCTTGCCATGCTCGTTGGCGCGCTTGACAATGATGTAGCACTCAAGTGCCCTCTCCACCCCAGCACGGGTCAAAGGGTTTGCCACGGAAGACGTCGAACAGCTGGGCTACTTCTTGTACGGAGAGTCCACCAAGTAGGGAGGAGACGTAGCGAGAAACATGTGGAAAGGGTTCAGGGAAGCAGGTAAGGCGGAAGAAGCCATCACCTGCCGGCTCCACTTCGACCCGCTTTGGTCCATCTGTTTGTGGTCCAGCCACATCCGCTTGAAAATCTCCAACACTGAGCCTGTGGATGTGCTCAGTGAGCTCTGAGAGCGTGTCCTTGACTGTCTCCATGTTCGCATCTTCTTGCGTCAAAAAGACGTACTGCTCCCTGTCTTTCTTCTCTTGGTCTTGCAAAAAGGTCCCCACCATCTCAGTCTCAGTGAGGGGCACTGGGTCAGCAATCAGCCAGTCATCGTCGGACTTCTTGTCAACCTCCATGTGCTCTACCCCATCCTCAAGGCCAGCAGCCGAGGTAGGGGGAACAATCACCGCATTGATTGCACCCGCCGCTGCAGAAGGGTCAAAGACGCCTCCAAGTCCGCAGCCATTGACTCCGGCTTCATCAGACCAGAACCACTGGCTTCGCCCGCTATAAGCTGGGGACCAGGGTTGGCAGAATCAACCTTCATCTCCGGGGCAGAACCAAAAGCAGCCGCAACCTGTTGCAGGGCATCTGCATCCTTCTCTTCATTGGTTGGAATCCTGCCTCCTTCCTTGGTGGCAGCCTTTGTGAACTCGATTGGAGTGAATCCAGACATGGCTCAAAAAGGGATGAGAGATAGAATGCGTGAGGCGCAGTTTTCTTTTGATCGTGATGATCTCGGTTTCACTTGAGCCAAAATGGAGACATTTTGCTCAAGTGAACATTGCAGACATATTCATGCTTTCCAGCAAGCTTCCCAAGCAAAATGAAACTCTCTCTCTACCCCTCTCTCTCTCTTGAGTTCCAAACTTTTCAATAACTCCCACAGATTCGTAGCCAACTTTTTCTGGCGACCTCAACTTCGAGAGTAAGGCAGCCTTGACGGCATCACTCCGGACAAGGAACAAGAATCCAGTTTCCACTCTGCTTGCAGTGAAGATGTTTCTGCAAAATCAAACAAGCTATCTCAAGGTCTGTCCGTATTAGACACCAACTTCATTGATATTTCTTGGATGTATCAAAACAAGAGCTGAGCAAGAAACAGCACGAGGCTCCCTTTGAAACCAGCATACCATGGGCACATCTCCTGCAACAGCCGAGAGCCTGTGATGGTGTTTGTGTGTTTTTGTTTGGTCGCCATTGATTCAAGGTCTTCCCGTTCCCTGAAAGGCTTTGCAAGGCTCCTGCAAAGGTTCGCATCGAATATACCTGCACATGAGATCTGGTGACAACAAAGGTATGCTCCAAGCTACTCAGTGGCAAGAAAATGTAAGAGATCTCCACTGCCTCTGCAAATTTGCAATGATGTCACGAGGATGGTAATTCGGCAGCGATGTCGACCAACCAGTCCCGATTCCTCACACGTGTACTGTAAGTGTAGCTCATCTATGATGGTCTTACCAGCAGAGCGTGCACATTGCATGCCGCGTTCTCATTGAAATGGTTCCATATTTCATGCGATTTCAATATATTTCATGTCTATTCAGGCCTTCTGCACCATTGATGAGAAGTGTTGGGATGACAGGGATGTACCTGCATGAAGCACCGATTCAGCTTCCATTTCCGCCATACTGACGACTGTTTATGCATCCGAGTTGAAACAAGACAGGCTGGACCATTTCGGCTCAATTCGCTGTCCTTCTTCAACCTGTGTGGCCAAGTGGGCTATTCCAGGATCATACCAACTGGTGGGTCTACTCTGCTTGTCTCGATCGCTTAGACATGCTTTAGCCATCAACCTTTAAGACCTTTAAGCAACAAGTGATAAGAAAGCGAGGACTGAACGCGAGAAATGCAGTATGTTGCGCCTGAAATTCCAGCAAGGCATCATCTGCTGGGTGAAAAAGTAGCCGAGTTATCCTGGGGATTCGAACAATGGAAGGGTGGCACATGGTGGCACCTAGTACCGACAATCAATCTCGGGAAGCAACGAACAACAAGGAACCAAATCTCGCCTCTCCAGTCGAGTGTAGATGTAACGAGCACTGGCAGCATCTTTGCCTTGTCCAAAGAGAAATCAATGATTCAATGCTGCTGTTCAAATATTGTCCATAAGGACAGTAATGCTGAGCTGACGGCCCCCTTGGATGCGTGTTCCAAATTGTCCGGACGGAAACAAGAAACTCACATTGTTGGCACCAACCTGGCAAAGCTTCGAGTTGTCGAAGTGTGCTCCCAGTGTTAAAAGCTTGGAAGCTGCGTTTTTGGCGGTATATGGAACTGAGCTCAGCACGAAACCCTGTGCCAGGCCAACAATCGCACCTGGCTATTTCGCCCAAATCTACAAAATCTGTGCAAATGTCTATCGATTTGCTGCCTTGAAGAGACGACTCGCCATGGTGGTAGGCGGCATTCTCAGACACATATCCTCTCAAACATCAGGGTCTGCATTGGTAGATCTACTAGTCAAAACCAGCCACTCAAAGTCCTGCAAATTGCGCAACCTTCGTGTCCTCAGAATTTTGGCTGTCATTGATCTGCCCGAAGTCTCCCCTTTGCTGTCCCAAAGAACCATTGGGAATACTGAGGTGCTGTCGTTCTTGAGGTTTCGCTTGAAGGCTGCCCACATGATCTTCCTCTGAACTGGCTTGAAACCATCGACCACTGAGGGAATCGCCCTCAGGACCTGCCATCAACCCATCAGGTGTGAAGTTTTGTAGATGCCTAGCAAATTAGCACCAATTTGCTAAATCTAATTTCGAACTGCTGGTATACCGTATGCTACTAGTACCATGTTTATACCATTGTACGCAATATTATTGTACATGATATTGATTGGCAATATTGTACAGCATGATTTTATTGTCCAACTTCATGCGGTTCTTCCCACTGAATCAGGATGAATCAATGCAGCAACAAGCAGAGCCGGAGTCTCATCGTATTTGGCAAATTGCACCAGCTCTTTGTTGATAAAGTCTGTGTAGGTGACAGAATCCTGCAGCATTATGAATCCACAAACATCAACACGCTTTAGTCTCAAGCAGCGAAAAATGCTTTTTCAGTATGTCAGAATTAGCTACAGTACAGTTTCATGCGTAACATATAAATCAGCAAGCAAAACTGAGCAAATTTCACCCTCCTTTGAATGGTCAACATACTCTTCATCATCGGCCTCATTGATCCACTCCTGGAGGAAAAACCAGGCATTCGGATGGCATGCGCAAATGCCATATCTGCGCATCCGTGTCTGGGGAATGGCTTCAGGCAAAGGGGCAAAGGTCCTTTCGATCATCGGCTCTTTTCTTGTTGAAAGCCATATCAAAGGATTCATCGTCTCCGTCGCCGATGTATTGAAAGGAAAGGCTGTGGTCCTTACAACACTGGCCAGGAAAGAAGATATGCTAAAGCGGCCAATATTTCGGCACCAAAGTAGTTCAAACGGCTAAACTCATGCAAACCCTGTCGAGTTGATTCAAACTTCTTCACCCTTCCAGAGATGTGTGAATCCCCCTGAGCTCTTTACATTGATGTTGCTGAAATATTCCTTGGCTTCTGCGGTTGTTGATGTTCCAAGACCTCCAAAGACTCCCCCCAGTGAACTCATGATCCTACAACAACCTGCTCTGGATATGTCTAGCTTGTTTGAAGATGCTAAATGCAATCTGTCTTGGTCGGCCTTTGTAGTATTTCAAATGCCACCCTTTCCCATTGTTGTTCTGGCCCTTCCATTGCTCATATTCCTGGATGGCAGCTTCAAGAGGCAGCTTCCACGAAAGACTGAGTTGGTGATTCTCATTTGGCCCTTCTCCACCTGCATGGTGAAAAATTGTTGCGTTGTCCCTCTTCGGCTCACCTTGACCTTCACATCATCAACCAGTCAACGGTCAACTAGTATCCCAGATCAAACGGGTTTCTATGTGCAGGATGGGTTACAAAATCAGAAAATAGATTTAAATTGAACTAAGGTCTTGACAATCGGTGTCACGAACTCGGTCATGAAGCCGGGTAACTTGAACAAGGACGGCCACCTTGAATGACTCGACCCTTCGCTTCAGAAATGTTGTGAAGGTTAAACTGGGGCGAAGGCCAGTGTTGAATAAAGTTCAAAATGAGGCCCTTGATGTGTGAACCATCATAATCTTGGTCTGTCATGACCTACAGGATGGCTGTGTCACAAAGGTGCTCAGATCCTCATCACAACTGACGCATCCAGAAAACCGAGCCAAATGCCATGATGGAGCCGTATCGCAAGGAATTCGCAGACTGGTACTCTTTTTTGGGCCTTTGTTTGGAAAGGATCATCAAGGCATTCACAAGATGGAGCTGCTGAGCTGCATTTGAATCTCTCAAAATTGGGCAAACTTGCTCCAGGCCGATGATCTTCGTAATGTTGGCAATTTCAGCATTGCCTGGGCAAGACAAAAAAACAGCATCAAACAGCTACCATTCAGGACAGATTACGTCAAGACTCGGCCAAGGACTCATGGTCTGAGCGAAGGTTGCATCGCGTACCTCAGGTTTAGGTACGCTATGGTATAACACGGTGTAACTATGAGTAAAGAATAGCCCGGCATTCTAAGCCCAGCATTCTCAGCATCCGATTTTCCAGGCCGATACAGATTGACTGCAAGAAGGCATCTAATCTTTAGCGGAGTTATCTAGAATTGCTGACGGTAGAAAACTCGACGCGAAAGGGCTTTCTGGCTCTGCCACTTCACATTAGGAAACATTTTTGTCACTAAAAGTTGAAAGTAATCCCAGCGTTTCTTGTGATGCAAGTATTACGCTTCGTTCTTATGCTTAAGATGTGTCGGCCGTGTCGTGTGTTTTTTTCTCCCGCTAATATTACTCTTGCTGCTGCGATTGCTCTTGTTTGTGTTTTGTTTTTGTTGTTGTTCTGGTTTTGTTTTCCTTATTCTTATACATTTAATATACGTATCTATATATTGATGCTGTTTTTCTTGATGCTGAGGGGGCTTGGAATATAGCTCAAATGATGATATGATGGGGTCGGTGGATAAAATGAAAATGGGTGGTATGTTTCTTTTAATGAGCCAATGATAAGATGGATGGTGAAGATGAGTTTGACTTCAATTGAGGTAGTGGATGTTTTTTGGCGAAATGGGTGGATGAAATGATTGGTGGGGATGAGTACAGCGGGCAAAACATAGAACCTGCGGCAGTGACAATGCCTATCTAACATGGAACATCTGCGCGTAAAAGTCACTGGGGAAAGCGGAAAGTATGAAACGGCCAGTCAAGCAGTTGCGTGAAAACATAGCTTAGAACCGCAAGAGCAAATTCCTAAACCCACAAATTTCCATGGTTTTAATCAGAGGCAAAAAACATGTTTTTTAAGTATCAAAAAATATGTTGTTTAAAAACTTGGCAAAGTATCTCCGTGTGTTGTTTGAAGAAACAAAATCAAAGGATGCCCATCCTAGGAGAATCTTTCATGTCATTGGAGCTTTTTTGGTCGAGTCCATATTTTTCCAACATCTAGAATCTAGATGTAATTGGATTCTTGCCCACATATCTACATATTGTTTATAAAGGCATACAACGATGATTCTCAGACGCAATGGAACTTGAACCTGAAGAACATTTGGGGGAAATCCATCCATTAATCACAACCTTTGAACGATTTAAGTGGGTCTCAAAGGTCACCAGGCAAAACAAAAACGTTCAACACCTCACCTTCAGCGCATACGATGTACGATGTTTTTTCAACACGCCAATTGAAGATCCGTAAAGACCAATTCACGTAGTGCCCTGGGCCAGTCTGTTGGGCATGTATCAAAAACAACGTCTGGAGAAAAATTGTGAAAAGTCAAACTTTGAAGGCCTGCTGGCCATGTCACTTTGTCCAGGCTCTGATCGAAATTGACACCAAAAGTCAGGCTTTGAAGGCCTGCTGGCCATGTCACGTTGTCCAGGCTCTGATCGAAATTGACACCAAAAGTCAGGCTTTGAAGGCCTGCTGGCCATGTCACGTTGTCCAGGCTTTGATTGAACTCCTCACCAAAAGTCAGGCTTTGAAGGCCTGCTGGCCATGTCACGTTGTCCAGGCTTTGATTGAACCCCCATGAACCAAAAGTCAAGCTTTGAAGGCCTGCTGGCCAGTTCACGTTGTCAAGGCTCTGATTGAATTTAGCGTATTCACTGCAACTATCACAAAATTTCACGGTTGAATTGTAACCGCAACTATCATAAAAAGCCAAGCTTTGAAGGCCTGGCGGCCATGTCACGTTGTCAAGGCTCTGATTAAAATTCTGACCGAAAGACAGGCTTTGAAGGCCTGCTGGCCATGTCACGTTGTCCAGGCTCTGATTGAAATCCCGACCGAAATTCAAGGTTTGAAGGCCTGCTGGCCATGTCACGTAAAAATATGTAAACATTCCTTCTGGGAAGTATATATATATGTACATATATATGTGTGTATATGTGTATATACATACCTATGTAAAATGGATGAGTACC